>JANRGW010040765.1:27835-56501 GCA_024733675.1 Psilopsiagon aymara
AGGCACTGGAATGTGTTGCCCAGGAAAGCTGTGAATGCTCCATCGCTGGCAGTGTTCAAGGCCAGGTTGGACATAGCCTTGGGTGGCAAAGTTTAGTGGGAGGTGTCCCTGCCCATGGCATGGGGGTTGGAACTAGATGATCTTAAGGTCCTTTCCAACACTTAACTATTCTATGATTCTATCATTGTATATAATTGAACAGAACAATGCTGTTCAGGAACTTAAGGAGGTCTGCCTCACTCATTGCTTGAGTGGTATCTGATTGCATCCCACATTATGAAGCTCAGCAAAAGGAACCAGTTCAAGCAGTACCTTCAAAGTTCCAGCTCCCCACAAAAAACAAACAAACAAATAAACAAAAAAAAACCCAACAAAAACAAAGCAACAAGAAAACAAACAAAAAAAATCCCAGAGAAATGTTAATCCAAATTGATGGATTAACAGGCACATATGCTTTCAGTAGTGTTTCAATGGGCAGTAGTTCTATATATATAGGACAAGGTGAACAAAACATTCACCTGCAGACAAATCATAAAATAATTGAGGGAAAATATAACTTTTAATTTTGCAAATATCAACCATTTACTGCTATTTTATTTCCAGAGAAGGGGGAAATTCAGTGGGATTATATTGAAGAAAAATATCAAAATTAGCCAAAGAAATTAGTGAATAGTACAGCCAGCTCTTCTAAAAATATGACAGATCATTTAAAATAGGTATGTCTATTCATGTGTTTATGGTTACTAATTTATATTTGTTTGTGTTTGTGTTTATGCTTTTCAGGTTTTTTACTGCTTCACAGCGTACTTGAAGAGGATGAAATAATGAAAGATCTTATCTTCTCTTGAATAGATCAGCTCCTCAGTGTTGTAGATATAGTTAGATAATCAAATACCACATTGGTTTTGCCTGTAGATGTCACAGATTGTGAAAAGTAGGGAAAACAAAATTAAACACAAAGACAAGTACTGAAATATTCAGTGGTGAAATGCACAGATCAGAGCAATAGGCAATCTGTAGATGTGGATTTTGTAGTGAAAGTTGTGGTAAATCCTTACAGTGCAATATCTGGCCAGTACTGTAGATGAACTTAACTCTTTCAATGTACTTGCATTTCAGCTATGCCAGTACTAAATCAAGATTGTTGCTACAAAAAAACATTACAAAATTAGAGTAAAAACCATAACAAAAAAAGTTACTTTTTCCATGCAAAAATCCTTATTTGCATTGAATGGTGTTGATAATTTTGCATACACAATAGCTTTTTATATTTTCCATTGTCTTCAGTATTCAGCAGGCACTGAATCTGTCCTATCGCAACCTAAGTGCAAATTACCCATACACACTTGAGTACACTTTGCATCCAAACTTGCAGCTGAGGGTGATTTTTTTTTGTTGCTTAGTAGTAAATCTTTGGAAAATAAGGTTTATAATTAATGTGCTGATGAAGCTATAACTGTAGAGGCATAAACAGTGAAGTTATAAATAGTGTACTAACTGCAGTGGCAGATTTTGTCAAATGGTTTGTGTAGGACAGCCAGGCTATGTCAGATGACATGATAGGAGAAATTATGTTGAGGTCTGCTTATCAATTCCTCTTTGATGCTATTGCTAAATCTTTTTTTTCAGCAAGAACAAACATTAGCTTTGTGTCCTGCCGTGGAGGACAATCTCAATTTAACTAAAACACACATATAAATTTTGTTAAAAGAGCGAATTATTATTGACAGACCTTGTCCTTAACATTTAAAGTTACCTCACAGTTGATTGTACTGAATGTGTTTGGAGACATACAGAACTTTGAAAGGGAAGTGAGTTCTCTGGAGTATTCACAAAATTGAATACATTCCACATAAGTGATAAGAAATAATGGAGGCATTATTCAGAGTTAATGTTACTGGAGGTTAATCTGGGACAAGTAATGTACTGTGTAAGCTTTAAGTATTTGAAGTTCTCATGAAGATACCAAAAAGTACATGTTAATGCTTTGAAAACAGCATTTAGCACATAAGTTCTGATGTCAAGCTATGCTGTTTGACATTGGTTAATATGTTATAGAAGAAGACATATCAGTATTATTTTTCTTTTTAGAATTATCTCTTCTCCCCTAGTCATTAAATCATTCCTGTGATCCTCTGCCATGGAGCACTTTGTAAGAGAAAACTAATTATTTTCTTTGTTTCCAGACAATATTTATGAAGGATCCAGTGATGCTATGGTGGTCTATGATAGCATATTTTCTCTTACCTAGACAGTGCTGCACTAAATGTGCTTTAGAAATAAATTTACCCTGCTTCCCTATCTGTCTTTCATCCTATCTACCACCCTCCTTTGCTTACAGAGGACCACAGGTGAGGCTTGGCTGGCTATGTCAATGTTAGCAAACTAGGCAAGGTCAATGTGCAGGCTCAAGCATTGCTATAGAATCATCTTCAGTGTTTAACTGCTAAAGCATGTCTTGGTCTCATTGTGGCTAGCTGTCAGTGTCTGTGTGTAGTTCTAGATATAGTGCAGGCCAGGGGCTGATCCTACATGTAAAAAGCCATTGTATCTCAGGGGGAACGGAATTAAGCCATGAAGCAATGCCATGTCACTGGCTTTAAGTTGCAGGAGCAGACCCTCCCTATTTTACTTGAAGGAGAGATAGTTGGCTCCAAGGGGAAAGACAATAGGATTCAAACAGGTACAGAAGTCAGTTAAACACATGTTTTTAAGGCAGTTCATTGCACTAATTCCATCATTTGTTAAAACATTGCACATATATAGATTATCCCATCTACATAGGAAGATGCAAGAAACTTAAGATTCAGTTCTACATGCTCCTAAATACAATTCAAATTTCCTTAGAAACAGTAGTCTGTCATTTGATATCTGTGTTACTTGACGGACACTCTTAAAATTGGAATAAAATTAAATCTACTGCATTGGACTGAAGAGAATTCAGTTCTGTCAATCTCGGTACTGGCCTAAGATCCATTTGCACTGAAGATATTATTCCGACCACTGATTGCATGTATACAATATGAATTGCCTTAACACAATGATTAATCTCTTACTAGATACAGAAATTGGTATTTTAGTGACAAGCTCCCATATAATTATGTATTGAAAAGAGAGAGACACTGGAGGGAATAACAGGTTTTTCAAGGCAGTGAATTTGATTATTTTTAAAGAAAATATGTCAGGAAAATTATAGCACTTTAACCCAAAAGAGTTTTAAATGCAGCACGGACTGATCTTGTGGTTTCAAGTAATGGCTGCTATGGGTGACCCAGCAATGAAACCAATCATGGCATTGTAATTTAAAACTAAAACAGCTGGCAAAATATTTCCTCTCAAGTCTGTTGTCTCAGAAGTAAATGAAAAGGTCAGGAGACTTTCTGTATACTTCTTAGGCAACATGGACTGCTTGAACTAGGGAACATATTAATGTTTTCACCACAGCTTTCTTTTACGTGTCAGGAACTCGATTTCAGGATGTCACACTGAAGGTGATGAAAAAAAGATGATAGAATGAAATGGTTGGACCTAACACAAAATAATCAACCATCCTTATATTTCCACTTTACATTATACAAGGAGTCCTGATTGCATTCTATAGGAGGTGGTATTTCACCTAATAACAGCTGCTGCAATAAGAGCACGCGGCTGTCCACATGGTTACAGTTCAAAAAGCTAAGGATTCACATAAGATAACATAAGCAAGTTGCAGCAAAGTGCCATTTTTAGTATTGAAATTAACAATGGTAACTTTGCCCAGACGGGTACAATTCATGACTAAGATTTAACAATAGTTACAGACTTAGAGAGTGGGGGAAGGTGAGGAGTTTTTTTAAATGTTTCCTGTTTTAGCAGGAATTCCTGTAAGATTCAATCCTGAATTCAATGAACAGCAGTGTCCTGTATGGTCATCCCCAACAAGGGTCACAGTTTTGGAGGAACTGGGAGGAAGAATAATATTTGCATCACATGCCCAGCATATATTAACTAAATGTATATGAGTCTTAATGATATCTTTGCATGCTGCTGAAAATTCCAAACATCCTTTGTCGACTTTGCTTGATGATTCACACATTACTATTGTATCTTTACTTAAATGATCAATTTTGGTAAGCTTGTTGCACTTTTTTGTTAGTTAGCTTGTAACAAAAAATATAGTGTCAACGAAGAGCAACTGGAAAAGCCCCCCAATTTAAAGATCAAGAATCCCAGTATAGTCAATTGAAAAGAAAGAAAAAACAAACAAAAAAAAAAAAAAAAACCAAAACAAGATACAATGGAAAACACTCTCAAAACCAGAAATCAGTGGATGCATGTTTTCCTAATAGAGGATTTTGGCCACCATTCCTTGCTGAAGTAGTTTAGCTCCCAGGCTGCACCCAGTAACAAAGATGATTGTGGTAAACTAGCACAATTAATGAAGTCCACAGCCAACACATTTCTACTTTGCTTTCAATTGACAACCAATCCCCCTTTTTATTTTCAGCTAAAGGACGAAACCACCACTGAAGTGCACAGGCTCTTTCACAGTGAGTCTTCATTAAGACTTTGATTTTGCAAAGTTCCTTATGAAAGGAGCTTGAGGTGTTAAGGGATCTTGAAAACATGCAAAGAGACGCATAAAATAGCCATAACTAAGCCAACTAAACTTTCAAATAGGGAAGAACATGAAGTCATTGGAACTGTGGAACTTGGCAATCAAACAGCGGGGAGATCCTTTACCTGTAATTATTTTAACATTAGCCACAATCAGTGAGAAAATAGCAGAAAGTGATTTTCTTCACGGCTATGACTTCCAAGATGCATTGCTGTGTGCTCTTTCTTCCAAGTTTTAATAAGAAATATGATGATAAATGTCATCCCTTGCTAATGTTTTTAAGACAGTCAAGACTAGAAGATAGTGTTTGTGCAGCATGCTATATAAGATGTGAGAAATCAGAACGTGTGGAATGAAAGAAGAAAAAAGAGTAAGGGAACCACTGCTTGTGTGAAATGATTTCTAAGCCACAAATACCAATTTTTCCTACCTTTGATTCTTAGTAATCCCACAGCTATAAAACAACTGCCAAAGATAATTCTGTCTCTGTGATTTCCTCTCTTCTTAAATAAACTGCTATGTATTTGTTGATTTTAAATACTCAATATGGTAAATGAGGAATTTAGTACCTTCTCCTCATTCCCTTACAGATATTGCATGTATTAGCTGTATTCTTCATTAAAAAAATATGAAAATAGCTAAATAGGAAATCAACATATGTAAATTGCACTGTTCTTTACACGACCACAGGATGCATTTAACTGATTTCATGACAGATTACTTTAGCCATAGGCAATTTTTTTCAACAACAGGATCTCTTGGGAAGCTGCACCTGACTAGGTATGACAAGATTTACCTTACTACGATACAAGTTGACATAGCATATTTCTGTAGTATCTTCCTACTTTGAACAGTTGCAGTGGAGGAAGTGTAAAGAGGAAAATGAAAATAGCAAGTAAGAAAATCACATACCTGCATCTGTTTCATCTTGCATGGAGTTCGGTGTATTTCCACAGTTAAGACTTGATTTCTCAAGAAAAGATTTCTCTAGTCATGTTGTTTGTTGTCTATGTGATGTTACGGTTTTCTGTTTAAGGTTTCATAAAAGTTTCAGAAGCAAGAAATGAGTTTCCAATCCATACATGCAGTGGAATAAGAACCAAATTTTTGTTTCCATAGAAATATTAACAGCAGTGATTGACAGCACAATGAAAACCAGGGAGCACAAATGCTGATTAAGAATCCTTCTTCATGTTTTTAGCTCAATGGATACTAACATGAAAATAAAAACATATATGGGCATATTCTAAAATGCTGAATGACACTAGTGTGAATATTTTGGTGGTATAGACATGAGCTTCAGCATGCTGCCTGGGGCTTTTTTGTCATAAAAGGTTGAAACTATACCATGGGAGCATTTAGTGAGAGAAAGGTGCCTGTTTTAGTATTGTTACGAACCTACAGACACCTTAAAAAGTCCCATATGCTCCCACAAAGGAGCTGACATTTGACTAATACAGATTTTCATGGAGATGAATGAATCAAGCAACATAAAGCAGTTTCAAATAGCTCAGAAAACGAATCAGAAATTCAAACCATGCTGAATAGCACCCTTCCAGGCTAGCTTCATTTCTAAGCCAAAGTTCATCTCTGCTTTAAAGGTCTGGAAAACTCCGATGACTGCTGTGGTTTGCAAAACCAGAATTTCCATTCTAGTCCCTTAAACAGCAACAAAATCAATTAAATCTAATACCTCACTGTTTGTAACCAATCTTTGCAGCTAAAATGAAGTATTTCATACATGAGAAGCTGTGACCTGTTTTGTGAGTTTTTTGTAACATAGTGTGTTCCTAAAGTGGAGCAGGGTTCCAGTCTTCCTCTTCCCTTTTTCCTATAAACTTTGTCTTCAGTGGCATCAAGGACTCAGGTATTAAACACAGCAGGTGCTGCCCAGCTCTACCTGAAATCACTTCTTTCAACAGGAGCAAAGCTTCTGAATCAGGCTCGCATCTTTTTCAGGTCCGCTTTTAAAATTCACACTAATGCAATCCCCTGGCCTGGGCTGGAAGGAGCCTTAAAAGTTTAAGGCTTTAAAAAGCTTTAAAGAGCCTTAAAGGTTTACTTCCAACTCCCTAGGCATGGGCGGGGACACCTTCCACTAGACCAGGTTGCTCAAAGCACCGTCCAACCTGGCTGTCAGCAATTCCAGGAATGGTAGGTACATCTGCAACTTCTCTGGACAGCCTGTTCCAGGGCCTCAACTCTCTCACAGTAAAGAATTTCTTCCTAATACCTCATCTAAATCTATTCTATTTCAATTCAAAGCCATTTCCCCTTGTCCTATCACAACATGCCCTCGTAAAAAGTCCTTTCCCAGATTTCTTATAGGCCTTCTTTAGGTACTGGAAGGCTGCTCTAAGGTCTCCCCAGATCCTTCTCTTCTCCACACTGAACAAGACCAACTCTCTCAGCTTGTCTCCACAGGAAAGGTGCTGCAGCCCTCTGATCATCCTAGTGGCCCTCCTCTGGGCTTACTTCAACAAGTTCACATCCTCCTTCTGTTGGAGGACCCCAAAGCAGGATGAGAGTGGAGTATAGGGGGAGAATCACCTCCCCAGACATGCTGGTCATGCTCATCTTGGTACAGCCAGGATATGGCTGGCTTAGAGGCTGTGAGTGCACATTCATGGATCCTGTCTAACTTTACATCCAGCAGTACTCCCAAGTCATTCTTCACAGAACTTCTCTCAGTCTCAGCCTCTATTGATATCTGAAGTTGCCCTGATCCAGGTTCATTATCTTGCACTTAGCCTCATTGAACCTCATGGGGTTCACATGGGCCCACATCTCTATCTTATCCAGGACCCACTGAATGGTATATATGAGTGACTTGATAGAAATTCAGGCAATTTATTTGGAACTTAAGAAATCTTGACATCATCATTTATGAACACTTCAGTTTGTTACTTGCTTTTGAAAATCTCATAATTTCTAGGTGTGGCAAATGTATTTTGTTCACAAGCACTTATTTGTGCAGGATCCATTGATATTTCTACTGGTTTAATGGACCTTACCAATCAAAGAGGGGACCCATTTATGGTCCAGCATGATTGTAGGAAGGATAAAATACAGTAGGCTTGTTTCCACTAATGTGGACCACTTACCTTTCATCTGCCCATACAGCTTCTAAAATCCTTTAGCTTCCCCCTGCTCCCATGTGCCTGCCATGTTCATCTGGTCTTGCTTCTTCACAGTTTTGCATTGTCACAGGCCACCTCCTGAAGAGGAACAGCACAGGCAGCAAGAAATATCTAAGGCTACTTCTATGAGGAAAAAGCCTCTCTGATAATACTCCTTATATTTTGTTTTCCACCTCCTGGTTTTAATTTTGGTAAATGTAGAGGCACTGTGTTTTCCTTATGTTTCCTGAGTGCTGCAGTACTAAGTCTCAAGTGTAAAAACCCCATTTTGTCAGTCCAAGGTGCACAACTAAGCAAATTTAGGGGCATGTTGATTTCCTCAGGATCATGAAAATCACTAAAATGCTGGAAAAAAAGTCTTTGACTAGGGTAGCTAAATGAATGAAGGAATTTCCTTTCTCATCTAATCAGAGGAAGCTGGAAAGTCCCAGGCATAATTTTGTTATGTCCCTAAGAATTACTAATGTGACTTCACATAGGACTTTGTAATAAAGATCAAAGTAGGACAATGAATATCACACCAATACTTGATAAATGGCATTATTGTCTCTAAGGCAGAAAAGATTTATTTCAAGACAAAGAAATGTGAGAATTTGAAGAATATGAAGTCAATTAGAAGAAATGAGTTCTATCACTCACTACCAGAAAAGGTGTCTCATACACTAAGTTCAGGTTTTACAATAAAATCATCAGGCCCTAAAAGTGGACTTTTAAAGCACAAAGATCATGTCTGAAAAGACAAAGGTGGTGGTGTGTTATATAGGTTTTCTTAGCATAAGTTTTGACCAGATATGCCACCTCACTATTCTGCCCTATATTTTAAGGTGCACCTTACCACGTCATTTTTATTTAACCAGTTGCGAGGTTCTCTTTTGTTCTTTAATGTGAGAGACAAGTCAGTTAATCTTCTTTTCAGTGCACTAGGGAAGAGGTGAAATGTACTCTTTTCCACATATCTTCATACTACATTACTGCCAGTCTGTCCTATTCCTTTGGGAAATCCTACTGTTCGGGAGATCAGCTCTCTGAAATCAAGCTAGTGTCAAATATTAACAGTGAATTAAAACTGCAGGTAAGAACGGTGACAGTGGCATATTCCTGTCACTGGGCTTGACAGGAAATTTATTTTGCTGTAGCTGAAAAGTAATTAACCTCCACTGTGAGAAATTCTATTACTAGTAGCTATTCTGCCATGCAAAGTACACTACATGGAAATGTTACAGGCCATCAAGCAGAAAAGGCAGATTTGTCTGCATTTTAAACTAAAGCTGCCTCCACCCCCACTTTCCATTCTTATTCTCTCTTTCCTTTCTGCCTTCACTGAAGCTAGAAATTGAGATGCACATGCGGTAGAAAGAAAATTGTATAAAGCATAAGGTTTTTCATAAGGTGTTTACAGGAGTTAATGTGTGTGTGATAGAAGGTGTGTGCTCCTTTTAACAAACCCAAGCTTTTTATGGAAGGAATTTAGTAACGATCTAGATTGGCTTTCAAATCAGAATAACTTTGTTGCCAACATGTATAGGAAAATGTCAACACATCAACTCTCAGACTTCCTCTTATCTTTCTCTCCCTTACACTGTGCTGCTAGTGAAAAGTACAATCATCCTGTCTTGAAAAGGGACAAAACCCCCTCTGACACTCAGAACTAAGACTGTATTCTGAGGGGGGAAATTAAGCTTTTCAAGTATGTTGAATGACTGTACTTTACAAAATATGACTGCAAAGCAGAAGGAGCCTTCCAGCTTCTCTGTGCACTTTTGCCTGCTTGTGAAAACTAGCATTTTTTGGAGAGAGGAAAACTGCTATCTTCGCTCTGAGATCAGTTGCTGTCAAAAAGTATTAAGTATGAGAGAGAATCTACCAGTATCTGTGTGTGATAAAGGGAAAGTTGAGATGAAAAACAAAATTGCATTTCTGCCTCAAAGAGAATTGTCTGGTTTACTCTCATGCCATGGTTATAGCATTGAACTGCTTGCAGTGGGTTACTGTATTTTGGAAGCCAAAAAAAGCAAATCTATGCAAAATTGCAGAGGAAGAAATTTTGAGTATTACAGATTAACGTTTTTGTCCAATTGCTTTGCAGGCATGTTTGTGAGTGACAGCTGTTGATTAACAGCATGCTGTCCTCCTCCCTCTCAGGAAGAGGTTGTGGCTACAGCATTGCAGCTATAAAATGACTTCAGCTTAATGATGGACTGCAGGGAAAAAATACATCTTTAGATCTACATTTTAAAGTGACAGTGCACTCTGGGATTCCAGATTACTGTTATTAATGAAAGAATGTTTAATACCTTTCTAGTAGGGGTTTCTGAATCATACTCCATTTAAAAGAGATTTCACTTCTCTATTATAAGGAAAAAAAGTTTCTGGGAACAAATAATAGACTTTTACAATGTACCAGCAAGGAACTTATTTAAAGGTCTTTTATTCTCTTTTTACAAACCCTCTGTGATCAAAAATCAGAAAATGTATGTGCTAAAAATGAGTAATGGACCATAACTTGGCTTTCTTATGATTTTTGTATTAATGGCTCCCAAACCACCTCCAACTAAAACCTGAAGTCAACAATTTATTTTAGTGACTTATAAACAAAACAAAGCAAGAAGTTGAAGAAATTGGCCTAAGACAATAAATTACAAAAACATAAACACTAGGAGTCTGGCATTCAATGTGAAACAATTTTGAAAGCTACAGAAATGACTATAACAAGAGGTTACTACCATGGGAAAATACTTCCCACACTGTGGCTATATATATATACAAATATATTTAATAAGAAAGTGTATATTTCCATAAACATATTTTGTGCAAGGAGCATCACTTAGATCTTTGAGCTTAAATAGCAGAGCTTCCATATAAATTGTTTTCACATTCAGCGTTTGTGCTGATTCAGACTTACAAATAAAAATTATTCTTGTGGCAAGGTACTGATGTAGAAATCTATACAGAATGGATTATTGCTCAAATGATTTTTGTTACATATTTTGAGGTTAGACAAGCTACTTTCTGTAGATAAAAATAGTGCATTTCATATCCCATGGCATCTTACAAAGAAAGCAGAGCTTTTCTTGGATTTTGAAAATGCAGTGGGCTGCCTGTGCATTGTCAAAGGGTGTTTCCCGTGGCTCCTCTCTTCTGCTTTTGTTCTAAATACAGTGAGCTGGGGCTTCGAGTAAGATCAAAAGATGGCTAGGTTCACCCCTATCCTCAGATGTACAGAAAACAGCTCAGCTGACAGTCTAGTGCATTATATGTGGTGAGCTAGTTTCTCCATCAAGCCTGACCAAATGCATATCCCTTACCCATTTGTTTTTTTGGCATCTAGACTTCAGTCCTGAACACCTGGCTCGTGCTTTTGATACCTAAAATTTCTTGGTGGCCCCCAAAAATGTCATGCTTAGCTCCCAAGAATAGACGCAACTGAGTGTATGCAGTTTAGTACAGCTAGGACAGTGACAGTTTTACTGTACCAGGAATCTTTTTCACAAACAAGTTGCCACTGGTTGCCAACCTCTGTGGCAAAGGAGGTTATCTCTATTTTCAGCAGTCAGCTATTTCATGATTTATTGTTGTTTGCCCAATAGCAGCAGTGCTGTCTGCTGAGACCTCACCCACTCTGAAATATTTGTTTTTTTCATCTTTTGCTTGTTGTAGCTCCAAGCCTTCCACAGTTTCACTTTTCAACAGTTCTGTCCTCTTTCAGTAAAATATCTTTATACATGCTTTCTGGATATTGTTCCCTAATTTAACAGGCATAAACCTAGATTACAGTCTAGATTACTCACATAGTTCCTTGCACTGACATCTTCTTAACCAACTTTTTGGAGAGGAGGTAAGTGGGCTAACAGTGACTTGCTTGAGCTACACTTCATTACAAAAGGTCCAAACTCTTGTCAGCTAACTGTAGATGATTGTCAAACACTAGTATAACAGATCTGAAAAAATCAAGTCTGAAATAAATTGATTTGATAAGTGCAGTCATGAATTTAAGCTATCTCAGGAAATAAGGATAATAGTTTAGGCTATTTTTTTCCCACCTACTGTAAACAAGTCTTTGCCTATTACCTCCCTAACAACTCACTATTAGAGCTTGACCAAAATATACTTCATATCGTATCTTAATCCTAATTCCTCAGCAACGCAATAGGCCTGGTGCCAGCAGCCCTTGCTGCTGTCTCTCAAAATACAGCTCAAAAAGTCTCTAAAAATTACAGCTCCCCACTACTGGCAAAGCAATAACAATTTTATATAGGACCATCTGAAATTCAGTAAGGGAAACCTGGTGCCTATTTTTCTTCACCAAAATTTCATTTTCACTTAGAAAAATCTACTTCTTTAGAAGAAGCAGTAATCTCACTTCTTACTTTTCATTGGTTTAGGTAAAATGTGCATGTTTTTGTGTATGTAATTTTGTAGACGCATGTTAGCATGAATGTGTGTAGGTGTGCATGCTCCCCAGCATATGTAGACACATGTGTAGAACACAAACATAGAATAATTTGCTTCCCACATACGTATGTAGAACAATTTTGAGTCCTAAAAGGACAAGGAAAAAATGAAGTTTTAGAGAGCTGAGAAGCCTTAAATAAAATAAAATATTCATCTTGATATTAAAAAACAAACAAACAAACAAACAAACAAACAAAAAAAAAAACACCAAAAAAACTGAAGTGAAATTTATTCTTATCTATGCAGTTTTACCACAGAAGTACAGAATTTTAAATCTCAACCACTTTGCATTAAATAAAAATAGGAAAACCCCTGTGTATTACCACTAAGCTTTTTCTATGTACATTTACTGTCAACAATATAGCTGGGATTTTTGTGCATATAGTGTCCATTACCAGATACTGGAATGAGAAGGTTGATAGGCGTATCTTCTGTAGTTTTATGAAACAATTGAATGCTTTGGACATAACATTTTCTAGGATTAGGAAAAAAATTTATGTATGCAAAGGAATAATGGTGGTTTATCATATATCTTGGCACTTTCCAATAGAAGAAGTTTCTGTTGTATTTGTTAGGAACATTTCTATAATTAAATTTTTAAAGTTTTTTTCTAACTAATATTTTTTCCTACTAAAAACAGTTGGACTTTTTTTTTTTCTTCATTAGACATATATGAAAAAATGTCACATGGCGAAGCAATACTTTCTACACAGTTGGCTTAACCTTCTCTCACTCTTCTGAAGACACTTTTCTAATCCTGAGATGGAGTAAGATGAAAGAATTTGTTCATAGCTGGCCAGAGGATTGTCTAATTTGAGGAAAGAACTTAAGCAATAGAAAGTGGTACTAGAAATATATGTAACAAAAGTCTTCCACTGGAAGCAGTAGTCTTCTAGCAGAAGACTGCACAATAGAGTGTCCTAGAAACCACAGCCAACTGGTGAAACTTGTAACACTCACTGAGCTGCTGCTGTGCATTAGGTTTACAGGCAGTTTCTACCAATAGCACGTCAGGAAGATTTAAATCCAGATGTAAGCACATACTAAAATCCAAATATCAGTTGAGGAAAAGTAAAATAAAATCAGGAAGCAATGAAAAAAGTAGGGGGAATTTGCTAATCCTGCCTGAAAAGAACTCTTTATTGAGATGCTTCACATGAAATTCATTTTCTCTATATGAGATGAATGTTAAAAAAGAAGGTAAGTAATTAAGACTGTTTCCCAGACCCACCAGTTCAATCTCACAAGCAGCATTTGACCTTCTTTCTACTCTGTTTGTATCAGTTTATTTTCTGTTGCAAGTGCACAACTCTGAACTGGTTGACAGTTTCCTCATTACAACACCTGATACAAAGATTCTTGGTGTATGGGAAAAGCTGCTGGATGGTGCTGGTAGTGTCACACACTTTGTGCTCCCATCCTAGGTCAGAGCTTATCAGTTTGACTTTTTTTCCCATTTGTGATAAAAATGCTAGAAACTTCCATTGTCCCAAGTGACTGGTAAGATCTTCATTGATTTCTTGGGGGTGGAATAAACTATTTTGCACTTTGTTGATTATCTACTCATAAAGTTGGAAAATAGCTACTAAAAACATCTGTTTAAAGCTATAACCCATCTTTTATCCTAATCCATGAGCAGTTAGGATATCTTGCGCATCATACTGAAACTCTGCATTCAGTAGTTAACAGTGCTCCAGCTAAGAAGTTGAAAGCATTTTGCCAGCAGGGGTTAGGAAAGATTAAAAGAAGTTTTCATGGAAGTTTTAAATTCTTAAATACGGTTATATCCACATGTGTTACGGCCCATATTGCCATGACAATTTGTAGATTTAAACTAATGATGACAGTGCGTGGACTAAACATAAGCTAAAAAAGTAAAAAAGGAAGAAAAGGCACACAATAAACATAGATAGCCAGGGAGATCCATTTACTGGAACAAGTTCAGGCAGTCTGGGAGGCCAAATATATATTGAGGTGCTTAAATAAGTAACCTTCCTGAAAAGGTTAGATTTCAGGTTAAGATGTCAGTGAGATTGCAATCAATAAAATGTTGTTAGCTATAGCTGCATACTATCAGGAAGCAAGGGAATAAATTTATTTCTAGAACCCCTTCAAGAATAGCATTGATTAGAGTGGTCATGATTGTTTTTTTTCTTTGCTTTTCTATTCTAAACACTAGGATGTGAGTTCACATCCCCACATACACAGGGTTGAAATATAATGGGTCTTATAAATGAAAGATTTAATTTGGGAGTTTACCTCCGGAAAATGGTATTGTTACAAGAAGGTCTTAACATTTGACTATTATTCTGTAGCTAAATTGATGGTCCCATTCGTAATAGAAAGAGGTTTACCTGTATAAGGAAAAAAAACCCATAAATATTGCAAACTGAGCAAAAACCAAATATAGGATAAAGTAGCTTCTCAGATTCTAAATTTTCTGCATCAGGTTGGCATGGAGTTACATTAACTCAAATATGTTGGTTGTATGTGAGAAATGCTCCTCAGAGATCCCAAGTACCATGAGCATCAATTTGATTGTGTATATATATGTCTTCATAGTCATATATAAAGGTATATGCACATATGATTTCCTCCTTTATGCCTAATCTTCTTGTAATTTATAAATTCTGCCAGAATGCATACATATACACACAAAGTCAAATACACTGTCAGAATTTATATACTGGAGAAGATTCTGCATGAGAGAGAGGATTTATGTCAGGAAACATGCCTGCTTGGTTTAGAGCACAGGAACTGAGAATAAAATGTCTTGGGGAATTTTTAAGACAGCTATAATACAAAGAGACACCATAACAGTTGACCTACATGATTAACACAGTTCTACCAAGAGAGCATGCAATTTCAACTGAGGTTTTATATTAGACTGCGTTAACATTGAACTGGTTACCTCAATGTGGGGGGCAGTAAGAAAAGTCTCAAGAAAGTAGTGATGTGTATGTTGAATGGTCTTAGACCTTCCTGGAGTGAAGTGTACTACTCTTCACTCTGTAAATAGATCTGAAGAGAGAAAAAAATCAAATCAAATCAAATTAAAACCTTTTGAAGAAATGCCTGTAACTGTTCAGAGATTAAATTCTGCTTTGTAGTCAAAAGAAAGGAAGATAGCAATTGCAGTAAACACCAATCATCCTGGAGAAAGGTGGCACTGAATTAGAAGGTAAACTCAGAGGAGAGTAACATATGTATATATATATATATATATATATAAATAATTTTAAAGAGAAGAAAGCATAATAATAAAAAAATTGCTAGCATAATGTCTTATGACTATGACAAGGCATGAATGTTCTCCTTTGATAATCCTTAATTGAGGAAATAGTGACTTGCTTAAACATTTTTGTGCCTACACTAAAGTAAAAACCTTTCAAAATCTAATAATTCTAAAGAAACACCTGTGTTAGAGTCTCACTGCTTCTTTTCCTTCCTTGCAATATCACCTCTTTTTTCTTGGTGGTTTTCTGAATAAGTTTGAGATTAATTTTATAACAAGACTTGAGTTATGAACCAATTCTTTATCTTCACTCATTGTAAAAATAAATACGGGAAAATAAGTAGGCTTAAATGGCTAGGGTTTTGCTCTGCTGAAACTGAAAATGTTTCACAGAAAAAACTTGACAGATACACCTGGTCTCGTCAATGTAAGTTTCCTTTTTGTGCTTTCCATTGTAGTCCATTCCATAGTTGATAAAATAGTGACATCTTTTTAAACTGATACTGAAATAATTGGAAGAGAATGTAATCACTAACAGGAGGGAAGAAATCTAGAAGGAACAGAAGGGGACTATCTCTTTAACAGGAGGCAGGATTTAGCTTCTTGATATTAGGATGACCTGAGAAGGAGCTAGGCAAGAGAAGTGCAAAGCATTTGATAATAGAAGAACACCGGTATTTCAGTAAATGGGTTTTGCTGTGTAAAGGAAAATGGAATCTGAATCAACAGTGACAAGAGGGACACCAGAACTGATGTATACTGTATAGTCTAAGAGTATTAACAGACTGAGGTTATGTCTACACTGCAGACATACACTGACATAGAGTAGAGAGAGATCATTCATTTAAGTCTCTGCCATGCTGAGGCCAGCACTGTCATTATATGCTGACAGTTTTTTTTTAAGTATTAATTCTATCTGCCATTTTATAAACAATATTCGTAGAAATTGACTACAGTATAGAAACTCTCACTATTTTACAACAAAAAATATGCACATAAGCTTTGTTGTTAATATTTTTGTTTAATTTAGCTTCATATATCTTCAAATATGTCATTAACTTTTACTTCTGTCTCTCATTGGAGTGTTATAGATGCCCTTCTGTTCTCATATTTATGCATCCTAGGTGGCAACTTTTGACCGCTGGGTGTTTGACAAGATATCAGGACATCAGGAGATAGCAGTGGTGTTTCTGATGCATCCCTAAAGCACTGCAGTCCACAGTCAAAGGACCTAAGCTCTGCTCCTTAACTGGAGTCTGGGAACTGGAGAACTTTCTTTCTCTATCTACATCAAAGGACATAGTTTTTGTGTGGCAGTTTGTCTTTTCCACTTCAGAAGGCTATCCTTTCAGAGAAAAAAAGAAATTAAAGAGGAGTGACCAAATAAATAACTTTAAATTTGTTTCTACTAAAGCAGTGGTTCTGATCATGGTTTAAGAGGCTCTAAAATCCAAAAATCCTATGCAGATAAATACTATGAAAAGGGCTTCACACATCAATTTGTAATTAGCTTTCGATATGATTTAGTGCCTTATATCTGATCATTGGTGAGACATTCTATTTGAAGCTTTAGGAAAACAGTCCTGAGTCAGGAGGTCACAGAGTGCTTTGTTAAAATAAATAGTCCAGACTATTTATTCTGAAACTGTGGTGCCTTCTGCACTTTCATTAGTATAATTAGTTGTTGTCCCATGGGGTGAACCAAATGAAGAAATGCTCTTTAACATACTGGAATTTTACATGACCTCACATTGTCATATATACACTTGGAGCAGAAAGTAATTTCAAGACCTATCAGGGATCATCTGGATTTATCAGGTGTAAGTGTGAGGGCAACTGTAATAATGAATATAAGTTATAAACCAAACATAAACATGAAGATAATAGAAAATTATTAAATCTGGATTCTGTCGAAAAATATTTGCACATATTTTTGCCATTGGTGTTATATAATCTGTAGAACACAAACACAATCATAATGGTCCTTCCAATCTTAAGCTATAATTTGCAGAGAACTCTTGTTTCCATTAAGGGAACTAAGGGTAATTATCAGTGAAGAGCAGGGGGAAAAGTTAATTAAGCCAAAATCTGAAGGAGCAGAAGTGTGTATTTACACAATTTGGTCCTTATTGGATTGTTTTCCAAAGACAGACGGAATTTGTTTGTATTAATAAAAATGGCCTGGTTTTGATTCCAGACATTCAGATTGTCTAGTTGGATCAAAATTCATGGAGCTAGAATTATGCGTATGTGAAGATGATGTTGTCCTTTACACAGAAGTCTGTCCATTTTTAACGTTCACATGTTGACATTCCAAATATATATAGTACATTTTAAAATAAATATCTTTTCATTAGAATACATGTATTACATCAACATTCATATTATCCAAAATGTAAGAAGTGAAGGCACTGAAGGCACTGAAAAATGCTGATAACCAATACACAGACATACTTCAAATTCAGCTTTCTATGGTCTAGTACATGATTTTCTTTAGCATAAATATTAACTTGTTAAGACTTACTTTATGGAAAAAATTCTTGGAAAGTATGTTGCTATGGTATGGTTTGGGTTTTTTGAGGGTAGAAAAAAGTTCTGAAAAAAAAGGAGTAAAATCATTACCCTGGTATCATCTATCCTCCTGCCTCCATTTCCTCTGCCACTGTCTGATGTACAATGTTTCAGCTGGAATACTAACACTTAACATACAGATAACTGCTCTTTTTCCTGCAACTCTTTTTCTCCCCCTCCCCTTTTAAAAATATAGTACACTGCTCTAGAAATGAGCTTGAATTCAAAGGCAGTTTATGAATTACATATGATATACAATTTCTGCATATCTCAGCCACTGGAAGTACAGTATTGAAAACCTGTGACAAACACAACCGATATGAAAAACAAAAAGTTGATATAACTTTTGTTCTTGTTGGCATACAAAATAGAGAGTAGAAGAACAGGCTTTTCCTTTTAATAAAATTTTAGTTTAGTGATTAAATTCTTACAGCTTAATCCTAGTCATATTATTTAAATAAATCAGCAAGCAAGATCAGCTAGCTAACAGGCATTAACGTATAGAATGTCAATTATGAATAAGGAAATACTAAAGTCTTTGGGTGTTCCTGAACTGAAGCAAATAGAAAGCTATCAAAAAGGAATGAAGTCATTTGAAGTCATTCAAGGACACAGGAGATATTTGACTAAGGCTATTGCTGTTTGGTAATCATATGGTTGTAGTTATCCCGATATTACATATGCAATGTTAAATAAACCTCTGCCTAAACAGATGGGCTGTTGTCTAATGTCTCTTGAAGATTATCAAAACTTTTAATTAAGGGCGCTGGTATTAACAGAAGGAAGCTATGCCCTTTTAATTGGCAGGATGCACATTTCCAAATAGAAAAGGGATAATATTACCCAGGATAAGTAGAAAGAGCACACTGTGAGTTTGATAACTTCACCTGACTGAACAGCCAGTGGAGAATTTTGTTTTGGAAATGGATTCTGAGGTGATTTAAAATTTAGAGTAATGACTGAGATTTTCCTTCCTTTGTAAATACTACAGTAAAATCAAATAGGACAATATCCTGGGTTTTGGGTGCCACAAAGAACTGCTGTGGTTTAAGAGGAGCCGGTAACTCAGAACCAAGCAGCCGCTCTCTCACTCTCCCCTTCTTCCCCCATGCTCCCAGAGGGATGGGGAGGAGAATAAAAAGAATGTAACTCCCATGGGTTGAGATAAGTACAGTTCAGTAACTAAGGTATAACACAAACCACTGCTGCTGCCACCAATAGTAATAATGATAAGGGAAATAACAAGGGGGGAGAATATAACTGCTCACCACCCACCGACAGACGCCCAGCCTAACCCAAGCATTGATCTGCCCTTCTGGACAACTCCCCTGAGTTTATATACTGGGCATGACATGCTGTGGTATGGAATACATCTTTGGCTAGTCTGGATCAGGTGTCCTGTCTCTTCTTCCTCACAGCTTCCCCTCCTTCCTGGGCACAGCATGAGACTCAGAAAATCCTTGGTCAGAGTAAACATGACGTAGCAGCAACTAAAAACATCGGTGTTATCAGAATTATTCCCAGGCTGAAAGTCAAAACTACAACACTACACCAGCCAGTAAGAAAGAGAAAAAGAAAAAATGTCTGCTGCTACCCAGTACAGACAAACTTTTGCTAAAGTTTGTATCTCTTTTCTGTCTTGTTGAAGTAAAGGTAACTGAGAATGAAAACTGAAAGACCTAGTACCTAATAGCATTATTCTTCTAGTTAGTTTTGCTTTGGATAAAGATGACTTTTTTCCCAGTCCCAATTTTGAGTGACTAAAACAGTGCAATTTGGAAGGATCAGTTTATTCCATCAGACCTAATGGAACATTACTTGATTAAAGCACCATACTGTCATTCAATTGGTGTGGATGAATGAGGCAGAAGTAAAGAAAATAAGATTTATAGGGACTATGGTCTTTCACATGATCTGCTAAAATATCCCTGGCTTTTAGTAATAAAATAGTTTAGGAATAAATGTCAGTCATTCATTGAAAAGATACTTCCAGAATAAAGTGCTCTCTTACATAGTATCATCAAAGAGTAGATGAAATAGACACTGTCATAGCCATCTTTTCCTGCAACAACTTCTTTTGCATTAAGATTCTCCTTGTTGAATTTCACATTTAATTTGAAAAAGTACCTTTCAGCCAGTCCCATATGGCAAAAAGTATGTACAGTAAAAAAGAAAAGAAGCAAGTAAAAACAGTAGTGGAGTGCTTTTGTTGCAAATACCTTGCAATGCAGTGAATGAAATGCTTACCTAGAATTGATGATGGCCTTATTTTCTGAAATAGCTAAGTGCCGTGATGAACAAGCAGCTGTACTAAGCCAACTGAGAGCCTGAATTAAAAAGTCTGTTTTCATTATCTGTATGCTGCTGTTTGCAGTCATGTTTCCTTCCTTATATTTTTGGATGGTGCTTGATACCAGTTCTTTGAAGCTTGACATATCTCTTGCTGGTTGGATAACTTCTGATCTTAAATATGGACAAACACAATTTATTATCTATTTACCCTTTTTGACAGTTCATGATCTCTGCTGCTGCTTTATTTTTTTACATTTAGAAGATTATATCTTCCCTATCACTGTTTCTACTTACTGCCTTACATGTTGAGAAACCTATCAGCTGCTTTACACGTTGAGAAACCTATCAGCAGGTGTTCTGCTGAAATTAAAAGAGAATCACTAGAGCTCTAATGATAGACATGGAACTATCTAGCTCAGCTACCATAACAGGTAGATTTTAAACTTTTGATGGAAAACAAATTATCTTTTAGACTGTACTTGCTGCTAAAACTTTCTGTTGCACTCCAGTTAACTTCAAGGTAAATGATAACAAAATATTCTTACTCCTCCTGTGTGTTCTTGTTCGGTGATAGCTCTAACTGACCTGTGCAATTTTTAAGTTTTTCCATAGCTAATTAAGTTTTTCAGGACATTGTAGATCCTCATCTAGAAACTGTTTAAAATGCGGACATATATGTTAATTATTTGAAATCTTAATTTAAGATATATAGGAAAGGACCTGAATACTAAATATATGCACACTGTATATATATTGCTACCACAAATGAATGCCTTGGGCCTTGAGGTCAAGATTATTTAGGAAAATCAGAGAAATGCTAAAGGCTCAAGAAATATGTTGAGTAATGGGAAGTTTCTGTTCTTGTGAAAAGTTTTGTGATAATGAAAACATGTATTTTTCATTGAGACTGTTCAAAAATTTTCCACACTTTCTGTCTGAAAACCAGTAGTTTGCCAGCTGTTGTTTTTTTTTTTTCTTGTTTTTTTTTTTTTTTTCCACAAGGACTTGAAGTTTGGATTTCATAGAACCCCCAAATAGTTGAGACTGGAAGGGACTTCTAGTTTAAAACATCTGATCACAGGAGAGCCAACCAGAGCATGTTGCTCAGGACCATGTCCAGTTGTGTTTTGACTATCTCCAAAGATGGATAATTTGCCTTGTCTCTGGACAAACTGTTCTTGTGGTTTTTGACACACACTTTGGAATGTATGTTTTGAATAACTAAAATGTTGCTGTTGTTTTTATTGGTTGCTTGTTGCAGTAGGTATGATAAAACTTCATGGTTTTATGCCTCTTCAATCATATCTTGAAACCTGCTTTCACTATTATTATGTCTTATTAATTATGTTTAGTTGTTTACATCTTTCAAATGCTTGCTTGTTATTCTTGAAACATCTTGGTTTGGAGAACATTTGAAAACTATTCATATTTCTATTTTAGTTAGAACTCTTACCGCATTACATCCAGTAAATCTGATAGATGAGAAAGAAATATTTTAAAATAAGATAACTATACTATAAATACTAACATGTTAAGTTTACCTTAACCGTGGAGAATAAATTTAAATTCATTCCATGAATTTTCGAAGGCAATTATTGTATTTGTATGGACTTCATGTGCTACTGTTTAAAGGAATTAAGTAACTACATGTATCATAAAGAGTGTGAAGTTCCGAGATTTAGGCCAGAAGACTATTATATTGAAAAAGAGGTTCTTTAAAAATAGGGGTTTTTTTCTCAAATTCCATGTAGCAATTCCCTTCGGTATATGACATATTTTGTCATATTAGGAAGGATGTCCTCTTTTACACGACACCATTCAGCTATGTCTTAAAAATGACTCCTCATGGAAGAATTAATATTACTCTGGATTTTGACACATAATGAGAGATATTTGGAACGCTTAAACCATTCTTTGCTTCCGTCAATAGCCATTCAATCTTCAATAAAAACAAAGGGCTACAAGAACCAAGATAATCAAGGTATCTGAAGCCAGAGTTTAAATTTTCAACTGTCTGTTCCTGATATTTTCAAGAGTTGGTCTGTTGAGACTTGTACTTCATTTCCAGGGAGTAATTCTTCTCATGCTCATCAAGCATCATGTAATGAAGTCATAACATCCTATCTGACATATATGGACCCTCATAGAAAAGGTAGAATTTTTGCTAATCACTCTCCACAGTCCAAAATTCTAATTGACATTCTGTAGCAACATACATAATCTCTTCAGCTGCTAAGGAATTCAACAACAAAAGCTATTAAAAGTTAATGACTGCTATAATGCAGTGCTTTCACCCATCTTTCCTTCTACTTAAAACAAAAGGGAAAAACTGATTAAGGAAATCATGTAATGGTTTAATGAAAAAAGATAAAATTATGCCACTTACCAGGATGAGACTGAATGGAGAAAAACTTAGGAAGCCTTCAATTTCATATCCTGGTACTTACATAAAAATGAGACATTCTTAGCTTGTAAAAATAGGAGAATGCAAATGCAAATGGTTTGTTGAATGAGGTGGCAAAGTGACAATATTTGATACTTCATTCTGTGACAGATTTCTACCTATTGATTAAAAACAACAGAACACTTTCACCTGCCTTATCTTTCCTTCTCCATTTTATTAATTTCTTTTTTAACATTTTGCAGTTCAAGTAATTTACTTTCTATATTTCTAGAGAAAGAATCAAAGACATCATTGAAATATCCTCAGGAAGACAAACTTTTTGGAGACAGATTAACTTTTAGATGGCCCTAATTTCTTAGACATGATGGTACATAGGGGCACCATCCCTATAAAGCAAGGTAATACTGTTTGTTCTGTGGTACCTTTACATGAATGGTTTCCAAGTGGTGACAAAGACTTAGTCTCACACTGCTCCTTTGAAGCAGCAACATGAGAGATGAAAATTTTGGTAAACAAGATTACCAAGCACAGTGTATGATAAACTGAGCTCACATGACTTGCCCAAAGGTACACAGAAAATCAGAAGCAAAGGTGAAAAAAGAAGTTCAATCCTCTTAACTCTCAGTTTTGTACTATTGGTGCAAGATCATCTTCCTCCACTGTAATTAGTATTAATACAGTTCATTCTATAATTTGATTGATTATAGCACCAGTCAATTAGTGTTAAAAAATGCTACATTGTCCGCCTTCAAAATAATTTTGCTCAGAAAGATAGGGCCCTGATTCCCCTGGGAATCTATGTGCCAAAGTAATGAAGCAAGCTAGTGAAAGCCAGTTATTAGTTAAAGTACTTGACCTTCTGATACACATTTGTTTGCCTTGCTTTTAGACTGTCTACATAAAAAGCCAGTTTAACAGCTTGTAAATCAGTGTAGTAACAGAGGATTTGGTAAAGCTCTATTCATTTATCTCAGCTGGAATTTTCTTTTTCACTGTTGTATTGTTGTTGTTTCTGATAATACATTTCAGACATCAGTAATATAACAAAACCTACCACAGGCATCCAAATTTGTGAAAATAAAGAAACATGAGGCCGTTTAAGTTTGCTTACCAGTTTAGAGTCATAAATGCTTCAATTGACAAGTTGAACAAAGTGGTTTTCCCTGATAACGCACATAAAGAGTTTTTAGCAAAGAAAAAGAATTCTCCCTGTTGCTGAAAACCTTCATTAGTTAACAGAAATTTGATCTATTGAACAATGAGAGTTTTGTTATCCCATTGTATATCAAATGGCAGAATGTCCAAATCAGGAGTCCTCATAACTAAAAACATTATTTGTTTTTTCTACATACAAGCTCTCATTTTTTTGTCACTGAATCTTTTTTCTTTTGTTTTTAATTTTTTCCGCCACATCTGGAAACATGCTACTGTGCGTGTTCTGATGCATATTGGAATCATCACACAGTTTATCCCACCAATCAAAACAAATTCCTACACATCTGACCATAATTGACTGCAGAGTTCTCTCTTCTGTACACTTGGAAATGAAATTAGTGTACTGTTCTGAAATCAAATTACAGGAATTCAGATTCTCAGCATGATGTTCTGCTTCACTTAAGTCTCAAGTTCAAAGTGTAAGTAAGTGTCATGCTATTTCAGAGGGAGAGGCATGTTATGTATCCCCACTCTTTAGGTGAAACTAAATTACTTTGCAGCTTTCATGTAATTGTCTGAGCCTTATGCAACTGGGAACTTTTCAAATTGTGTTGAAGTGGAGGAAAAAGAGAAAGAATCTCTCAAGCAAAATTACAAAAGATAAAAGCGTTATTAAATTTACTGAGTCCTGATCCACACCTGTCACATGCTCTAAGTTCCTCTTGAGTTCATTATCTGTCTGATTAACATAGGCAAACATTGATATCAGAGTTAACATCAGGATGTTTAAATGTTAACACAAGATCATTGAAAAGTCGAACATTTTTTATCCCACATTCACAACTCTTACTTATCCTACTGGACAATCCAAATGGATAGAGAAGAATTGTAGGTGCACATGAACTGGAAGACACAGCTGGATAGATATCTACTTACTTTTGATACTTAGGTGGTTCAGGTGGAATGTGAACAAAATAACAAAAAGGAAGAGATGAACCAAGGTTTGGAAGAATAAGGCTTCCAGATCCTAAAATTAAGACCAGCACAGACCCAAGACATGGAAAAAAATGCTTTCATTCACTTGTCCACACATCATGGGGTTTAATATGTCTACAAATATGTGCTTCTATCAAACTTCTCAACAAATCCCCCCAAAAAACCAAGGAATAGTTCAGATTTAACATAGACATGTTAAATATCTGAAGGATAAATAAATAAATAAAATTATCTGAGGAAAGAATTCAGAGAAAAACAGGCTGGTGTTGCCACTGATGGGCTAGAGCTATGGCTGCTATATCACATTCTTAGTTTAATTATGAAATATTTCTAGAAGTGAAGGCTCTAGGCCCTGTGATTTTATAAAATTCACAACTGTTTTTCCAGTACATTTACGGTTTAAAACTAAACACATGAAGAATGCAATGAGCTTGAAAAGCATAGCAGGGTGGCAGGTGACGTTGGGTCCATTTGAGAAAGATACTTTTGTAGGCAATTTAGTGGGTCCTCTTGACTACATTAACTGCAAGTTTTAAGATTTCGTGATTGTTAGCTTAAAAAAAAAAAAGCAAATAATCACTTATCTCTGGCTTCTGCAGTTCTTATTTAAGTTCTGGGTTCAGAGCAGAACTGGTTCTTGAAGAGGTGACTTATTCAACAAAGAAGAGACTGTTCTATATTTCTTATTTAATTTCACAATCTTGTGGTTTTAGCTGCAGACCTTCACTCAGGAAACTTCCATTAGATAAAATTGTTTGAGCTTGGTCTCTGAGGAACTGGTCACTATGTTTGCTGAAAAGTTTAATGGATGGAATGATTCCTGTACTCAGAATCTACAAAACTTTCCAAGTAGCTCTGATCTTACTTCCCTTTCGTGCAACCTTCCACCGTCTGTAACATTTGGATATTTGAAGCAGTTAAGACATTTTTGCAGGTGGGCTAGGAAGAGCTCTAATTGGAGTCCAGTATTAGCTGGAAGTGGTAGAAGGAACAATTCTCTAGATTGCTAATTCTGATGTTAATGACCCAGATGTTAGTGGTAGCTGCCAGCTGGTAACACAATGGCCAAAAGCTTTTCATGAGTAGTCTAATGCTGATGAGTAAATCCTTTGACCATAGCTAGCATAGCTGGCCTGTGTGATTTTTTTGCCTTGTAACCTTATTAATTCAGCCTATCATTTAGCGGAGAAGCTATATGAACTGATTAGACAAAAAATGGATGCATTTTAGCTTTTCTGCTATTCTGTGGTTTCTACAAATCACCATTTTACAGTCTGTAACTCAGAATCTTAGATTTAAAAGAAGATCATTTTATGTACATAGTAGCATATTTGTGCAAAGCTGCTGGGTTTCGTGCAAAAGAAGCATTTTCCAAGTCTGCATATTTTTTGTCACTATGTCTAATAAAGTTATATATTAACATTATAATATAATTATATAATTATGGCATATAATTATATAATTATAATTTCTTTTATA
This sequence comes from Psilopsiagon aymara, assembly GCA_024733675.1. Lineage (NCBI taxonomy): Eukaryota > Metazoa > Chordata > Aves > Psittaciformes > Psittacidae > Psilopsiagon > Psilopsiagon aymara. The sequence goes on from JANRGW010040765.1 coordinate 54,157, forward strand.
CTTTATATATAATTATATTTCCTAAAATTATATAAATAATGTATAATAATATATAATATACATATATATAAGATATTATATTTATAGCTAATTTTATCATATAGTATAAAATTATCTTATAGTATTATTATAATTATATAATTTATATATATATTTACATATTTTATATAGAATTATATATATCACCTGAAAACCACAAGAGAAACACTTTTATTTACCAGAGAGTATTTTGTGAGTCTGATATTATAAATGATAGATTACAAAAATAGATTTAAACAGATTATATGAATGGAATTATAGCTAGCATATTCTATGTCATTTCAGTTCTATCTGTCAAGATTAGCACTTTCTGCAATGTCTTTGAATGCACAGAACTTGTAAAACAAGAGGGACAAGAGAGCTTGACATTTTCTAGGTATTCAGCGGCTTGCAAAACCTACACATTTATACTTGGCAATAGGTTTCCTATTGGATCCTGACGATTTCTTTTTAGCATATGCAATTGGGCTTTTTCATATGTATCCAATTTTTTTCAAATAATACATTTAATGAAGCAAAATGTACACATGGAGAATCAGTTATAAAAATGAGAACAAAATATTTCTATGGTCCTTTTAATTTAGTTAGCATCATTACATACAGATGACTATGTGGTCAAATGCAAAACATACGATTACAGACAATAAAATAAAGGCCAAAACAGTAATGGAGAGGAGGAGCTGCAATCTAGATAGGCTATCATAAGCATCTACAAATTCTACACCTAGTAGTCTACACTAATATATTTTAATACACTTGCATTTCAACTATGCCTGCAAAAAGCCAGTGTTAAATTCAGACCTGTATTAGCATTACGTGTGAGACAGAATAAATGCACACAAATGCAGTCCTCCAATTTCAGGTCTGCTTTCCACATACTGTTCCATGGTGGCAACTTCTCTGCAACATGTGGCTTAGATACGTAGGAAAGGTAATGAGTACTGTAGTTCATACTGAGCAACTCGTTTTAACTAGATAGGGTGTCTACAGTGCTTGGTGTACTAGCTCTTTCCAAGCAGATTTTACAACCTACAAATACTCACAAAGACCTACCTCCTATTTCTACCAAAAAAATATAAAAATGTTAGTTCTCTTGTCCACTTGGAAATTTCTGTTTTTCATGCTAGTAGTAAGAACCTACTTTTCAGATTATTTCTCCTTGGTTTTTTTTTCAGATTTTATCAAAGCTGACCAATAGTATAGTTAAAACATAGAAGAGGCAAGAAAGGAATAGGAAGAAGCAAAGCTTGTCTTCTCATGAAATCAAAATGAAAATATGTGGAAAATCATTTGAATTGATATTGTCATAGTGCTATAATCATAGTCTAAAAATGGTCATTCTGACAGCTTGAATGCTTGTTATCCAGAAAAATAATGTTACTTTGCATGGGGTTTACTCAATAGAATGTGAGCTATGCGATAAGCCTCTCTATTTGCCACTTTATCTTGGCACTAAGACTTCAGTGAATACTATACATAAAAGAAAACACATCTGTCACAGTTTAAGTTGTAACTCACACAGTTTGCTCACTCACTCTCCCCTCCTTTTTCCCCCCTCTCCCGGAGGGATGGGAAGGAGAGTCAAAAAGAATGCAACTCCAACAGGTTGAGATAAGAACAGTCCAGTAACTAACGTATAACACAAATCATTACTCCTACCACTAATAATAATAATGACAAGCGAAATACAAGGGAAGAGAATACAACTCCTCACCACCAGATACCAATCGCGACCCAGAAGGGAATCCAAGTCCTCCGAGTCCCTTCCCTCATTTTTTTACAACCTGGGCATGACGTGTTGTGGTATGGAATACTCCTTTGGCTTGCCCGGGTCAGGTGCCCTACCTCTGCTTCCTTCCAGCTTCCTCTCCTCCCTGGCAGAGCATGAGGCTCAGAAAGTCCTTGGTCAGATCAAACATTTTAAGCAGAAGCTGAAAACATCGGTGTTATCAGCACTGTTCCCAGGCCTAAAGTCAAAAACACAGCGCTGCACCAGCTATGAAGAAGGACAAAAATGACTGCTACTGCTGAACCCAGGAGAACATGTGAAATCACAGTAGAAAAACTGAGAGGTTTGGATTTAGGATCATCTGTAGCTGAAACATGCAGAGTTGAAGCTACTTGTGAAAAAGAAGCCACATGTGAAAAAGAAACCACATGTGAAATCATAGAATCACCGAATCACAGAATAGTTAGGGTTGGAAAGGACCTTAAGATCATCTAGTTCCAACCCACCTGACATGGGCAGGGACACCTCACACTAATCCATGCCACCCAAGGCTATGACCAACCTGGCCTTGAACACC
>JANRGW010040765.1:56601-67136 GCA_024733675.1 Psilopsiagon aymara
CCTCTGGACTTGTTCCAACAGTTCCATGTCCTTTTTATGTTGAGGACATCAGAACTGCACACAATACTCCAAGTGAGTTCTCACGAGAGCAGAGTAGAGGAGCAGGATCACCTCCCTTCGACCTGCCGGTCACACTCCTTTTGCTGCAGCCCAGGATACAGTTGGCTTTCTGGGCTGCAAGAGCACACTGAAGCCGGCTGATGTTAATTTCTCATCGACCAACACCCCCAAGTCTTTCTCCTCAGGGCTGCTCTGAATCTCTTCTCTGCCCAACCCATAGTTTTGCCTGGGATTTCTCAGACCCAGGTGTAGGACCTTGCACTTGGCATACTTAATCTTCATCAGGTTGGCATCAGCCCACCTAACAAGTGTGTCAAGGTCACTCTGGATGGTATTCCTTCTCTCCAGCATTTCAACCAAACCACCCAGCTTGATGTCATTGGCAACCTTGCTGAGGGTGCACTCAGTCCCACTGTCCATGCCACTGACAAAGATGTTGAACAAGACCCATCCCATCACCAATCCCTGGGGGACACCACTGGTTACTGGTCTCCAGCTGGACATTGAGCCATTGAGCACAACTCTGCATGAAGCCATCCAGCCAATTCTTTATCCACCAAATGATCCACCTGTCAAATTGATGTCTCTCTAACTTAGTGACAAGGATGTCGTGTAGGGCAGTGTTGAACACTTTGCACAAGTCCAGATAGATTACATCAATCTGTCCATCAGTTCTGTAGCCCCATCATAGAAGGCCACCAGATTGGTCAGGCAGGATTTCCCCTGAGTGAAGTCATGCTGGTTGTCACCAAGTGCCTTGTTGTTTTTCATGTGCCTTAGCATGCCTTCCAGGAGAATCTGCTCCAAGATTTTGCCATGCACAGAGGTGAGATAGCAGTAGTAAAACTAAAAGTTTTAGATTTAGGATCATCTGCAGCTGGAACTAGTAGAATTGAAGCCTGCGAAACTCTCCTGCTCACTTCATAATATTTAGTATGTTGTAGTGAACTGTAACATGCTGAGTGAGCAGGAAAATCTGAATGCATGAGTAATATGATGAACAGATTTTGAAGGAAGGGTTTCCCTCTAAAAAATATGTTTCTGAATGTCCTTGGTTCATCAGTAGCAGTCATTTTTCTCCTAGTAGCTGGTGCAGTGCTGTGCTTTTGATTTTTGGCCTGGGAACAGCCCTGATAACACCAATGTTTTTAGTTGCTGCTCAGTAATGTTTACTCTGACCAAGGACTTTCTGAGTCTTATTCTCTGCCAGGGAGGAGGGGAAGCTGGGAGGAAGCAGAGGCAGGAGTCCTGACCCAAACTGACCAAAGAGGTATTCCATACCAAAGCACATCATGCCCACTATTTAAACTGAGTGCAGTAACCTGGAAGGGTTAGATCACTGCTTGGTCTGGCTGGATATGTGTTGGTGGGTGGTGAGCAGTTGTATTCTCTTCCCTTCTTATTTCCCTTATCATTATTATTATTGGTGATAGCAGCGGTGGTTTGTTATATATATACCTTAGTTACTGGACTGCTCTTATCTCACCCATGGGTGTTACATTCTTTCAAATCTCCTTCCCATCCCTCTGGGAGGCGGGGGGGAGGGAAGGGACGGGAGTGAATGAATAGCTGCGTGGTTTCTGAGTGACAGGCTGGGCTTAAACCACAACACTGGGGAAAAAGAAATTAATTAAAAAAACTTGCTATCACATTTAAATTGCTGGTCTTAGCTCAAATAAGGGAGAAATCAGTGACAAAATGTTGTGTTGCATCTTTTCAACTTCTTAGCACCCTGCACAACCCAAAGTTACAGATCTCTCAATGTCTAGAAAATAAACTACTTTGGGCTGAGAAAATTATACACTAGAAGGACAGAAGGAATCCTCATAAGCAACTCATAAGAAATGCTGAGAAGGATTAAATTGTAACTGCATTCCACAAAATCGTTGCTAACATTTGGTTAAAAGAGCTGAAATTGCATTTCTACTTGTGAATCGTAGCTGTAGATGCCCTTTGCTTGTCACTTTCTTTAGAAAGTGAATTTCTGAAAGAGAAGTTTCTGCTTTTCTTTCTCCCCTTACTCAAGTGTTCATACAACTCTCCTGGGATGAATTTTACCTCAAGTCAGGCTTTTTCCCAGTCTTCGACATTTGCATTTATAAGGGTTTGACAGAAGTTGTGAAATACAGTAGTCAACCAGTTGGCATTTACTGGAGAGAAATCTGTGGTCTGCTCAGTTACTGAAAACAGAAGACCAGGACATCTTGCCTCCCAGAAGAGAATTCTAAGCAGCCAGCAGTTGAAACATGCTCTGCTCCTGCATGGCTTTTGTTCAAATGCTGATATATTTTCCATTTTCTTTCCGTACTTTGCTTCCTGGCAATATCATACTACTGAATTCCTTAATGGTTGAAGGTTGCCAACATTCAGGTAGTGAAGAATTTTACAGGATATGTCACCATACATTTGACCTATCTTCTGCAAAGCCCAAAGGAAGCAACTGCTTTCTGCTCATACTTTTTGGTTAAATCTTTATGGAGCATTGACTCCAAAAAAAATAAAAAATAGAAAGGGAACATAAAAAAAAATTTCACACAGAACTGCTGAGATCCACTTGCGCTGCAATCTAACCGTGCGTATCATCAGTTTCATTCTTCAGCGTCTTTTGTCTAATGTCAATTGTGTATCTTTCTTAGCAAGATGACACATATATGCCATTAAAACTGAAATTATACAATGCATTTAGGCTGAAACTGTCCTACCAATAACTCAGCCCATGAGATAAAATGGAGGGCAGAATGAGAATTCACATTTTTCTAAGAAACAGAACAGTGATTTGACACTCCACTTCTGGACAAAATCTTTATTTTACCAACTATGTTGTGAACTGTGCTTGCAGGTCAGAGGGCAACACTAAGCTCTGACTGTAAAAGGATAAGGGACAGATTTTATCTTTGATGTTTTAAGTCCTTACTTTTGTAATTTTATGTCACAACCTTGACACCATATCAGCTTAGTTTAAAAATAAGAGTTTGGAACGAGGACTGACTATCTAGCCTATTAGTTTGCCTGAGTCACAGTCTTTTCAATTGCCTTCAGGACTATTTGCTCCATGAAGAAGCAGCACATATGGCAAAACACAGCATATTTTTTGTTCCTTTTCCATGCGTTCCCGATTTCCCATCAAATATACTTTGTCTCTCCATATTCTGGCTGTATATTTCATTGAAAAATAAAACATCTGAAGTGGAATATTTTCAGATTTAGAGTAAAAGGAAAGATTTATTTTGAATTCAAATGCACTTATGCAGTAACTTTCTTTGCCTTTAGTTTCTGTTATCACAATTGCCTTTCATTTTTCTACTGCTAGGTATTATTCCTGAATTAAAGAGATTTAAAACCAAGAAATTCTTAAGAAAATATTTGCTTTTTTTCTCTTCAAGGGAGTGACTTCTAACAAACACATTTTTATTAGTGGTAGTTAGTAAAGCAGAAGTGGTTAAGAATCCTTTTCCTCATCATTTTTTTTTTTTTTTTTTAAAGTAAAAAATTGAAAGCCAACACACAAAAGAAATAATCTCTCTCTGTATCAGTTTAAACTATGTTACTTTGACAAAGTCTGGGAAAGGAATAATCTCTCTCTGTATCAGTTTAAACTATGTTACTTTGACAAAGTTTGGGAAAGGGCTCTGAATTTATTTGACTTTCATGATGCATATTTCCTTACGTGCCTTAGTTTATGTCATTAAATTGACTTAATCAGTCTGCAATGTTTCGATTGTAGACTTATCTTTAACTTTCTTATGCATTTAGAAAAACTGTTGCTCTGGAATTGAAGCCTTACCATGAAATCATAGGTTTACATATCTGACAGCTGAACTGGAGAATCCTGTGGAAAGGGTAAGTAACGAGTAACGATATCTTCAGTAACAAGGGTCAGAAACAGTAGCGAAACACTCCAGGCACTGAAGTAGCCTTGTGTTCTGTATAGACTTGAGTCTCATAATATTGAAGACCACTTCATTGTGCTGAGATCTAAGCAGAAGCACAAAAGGTTCATGGAGATATTCCCCTAGGAAAATACTTGTAAGCAGTTTTTCTGGACAATCCAGATACACAGATCCAGCCACAGATCATTCTTTTGGAGAACAGTCTTAAGATATTCTCTCTCCATCTGGCTGAAAATATCTAGGAAAAAAAAGTAATCTCTCACTGTACTTAAAGGGCAGAGAATAGCAACATTTAGTAGGAGCTTTGGGAGAAAAATGACCTTGGGGCTTTTCCTTGCATGATGTTCCTAATACATAATTGAGACTTTACATGTGACAAAGAGGTTTACTTTTGTTTAACCATCAAATGTGTTACATTTGTATACATTTCCCTAGTTCATTTTCAAATCGTTATCCGTTAATTCTTGCACATTTACATCATTAGTGTAATTGCACCTAATTGCCTGTTTTAGTATAAATACTTCTCCTTGCATAATTAGAATGTAATTATGACTCTAGTATATGATATATAATCACATCATTACAATTTGTGATGATGTCACAAAAATTCCTAGAAACTCTACATTTATCACACTTTAATTACATGTTTTAAGTGACACTACAGTAAGGGCTGTCCTAAGTCCTCTTAAATAACCAAGCTATCAGCATAATTTCTATGCAGGATACGATACAGGTGACATGTCTTCCCCAAAGGTGAGATAGTAATGTATAATTAAAGTTTCCAGACAAATGTATACAGACAAACTCAACACAATTTTGACTAAAAGCTCATGATGGAAAAACTGGTGATATGTAGAAGCATCTAATTGCAAGTTTCAAAACACAGTAAGTACTTTCCAAATAAATTTTTTTTTTAATCATGTTAAAATATTAGATTCAGCCTTGAACAAGGAACTGAGAAAAATGTTAAATATAATACTAGTGTCATGAGTTAGATCCTACCCAATTCCTTTATCCTTTGCAAAATAGAACTGAATGTAACCTTAAGTGTTAAAGTTCTTAATTGTATATCATAGAATTAAAAATCCAGTACATCAGACAAACTCTGAATCAATGTAGTCATAAACGAGTCGGCAATAGTCAAATCCATTCCATAAGTAAGGCTAACTCCATGGAGGGAAGCCAATTCCTGTAGCACACCAATCTTTCCAGGCAACTAAAAAGCGGATATATGCGGGAGTCTATTGTGACAGAGTTTTGAGATATATCCAACTGGATCTTTGTATGGCTTACACATTATTTATTGTAAAAGATGTTTCACAGTAGCAAATGCAGTTGTTATGGTTGAAAAATATACATGCAGGAACAGGAGCTGGGGATCAAGGAAGAAGCATGGGCTAGTACACCTGCCGCACACCTTCAGAGAGCTTATTTCCACCTCTAATTCTGAGGTAAAGTGAAAAACAGGCTGTATGATCAGATTGTCATTGCACATGTTCTTGTAGGGTGGGATGTGGAATTTCTCAATAATCTGTTGAAGGCGATCCCTAAGTATTCTTTGTGTTCCTGAAAATCTCTCATCTTAACTTTTACCAGTAACAAGCCCAGCTGGTAACTATTTATCAGCGTTTTCCCTTAGATTAAGTACTGACGCCCGTACTGTCTAACACCCCCATTAACCTGGACGGTGGGATGATATTCACCATTGACAAATTCACAGATGATACCTGACTGGGAGGAAGGTTGACACCCCAGGGAATAGGACCAGTGTTCAGAATACTTTAACAGGCTGGAGACATGAGAGAGCAGAAACCTCATGAAGTTCAACAATGGCAATCATGAAGCCTTTTGACTGTATTAAACGCAAGGTTCAGATAACCAGCTGTAATTTATGAGTTCTGTTTTTTGATTGGTTGGACTAGGTAACATACAGCAGCTCTTGTCTCACATAATATGTACACCTAGGGTGCTGTTTCATGACCTCAAGAAAAGTGCAGAGAAGTATTTTTGTTACTCCATTATCCTTTCTATATTGTTAAAGGCTGTATATGTTTCAGTTAAGTCCTAAGGGAATGAAAGAGAATTGATAAAACCAGTAGATACTGCTGAGCAAGTATTCATTGCCTGTCAAAATTAGGTCTTTCAGTTCAGGGAATTATAGACTTTTGTCTTCATGTATCAATCCTCTACTTTGAGAATGTTGATCTATGCTTATTCTTACATGAATCATTATAGATAAATGTGAGATAAGAATATGCAGCTGAAAACTAGAGTAGAATACTGTTAGTTACAAGTGAAACTGACAGAAACACATAAAATTAAAATGGACTGATGCTTCATATTAAAAACCTTTGTATTAGGTTGCTTATATCTCTGACAAGTTATGATTATATGTGTTGAAATTTATTGTGGCAGGTGTTAGCTTCAGGTTTATTTTTTTCTGTTTTTTTTTTTTTTAAAGTTTTATGGTAAGTCAATTGTTTCCAAATACAGGACTAGGGAGATTATATCAGAGTAAGTCTGACAAGTTTATACTTACAAAATTCTACCACCTTTTTTGTGGAATATGCTTGATTGATAGTACTGTAAAGGATGAACCACCCAGTTGTCTTAAGTATCTGCCTAAATATGATTAAGTCCTAGGTCTCTAAAAATGTCAGTCTGAGGATTTATGATGACTGCAACATCTAGGCAGCCAAAGCCTCTGAGACCAATTTCTGGGCTGAATCTGCAACATCTCTGTACAATTCCCATGAAGCAGTATTGTGAGCACTCTGGAGTTTGCATGTTCTTATCTGTGCCAATCTGATGGAATATACAGATGTGTTCAGCTGTTATTAGAGAACTTCAGAGGTCTATGTCAAAATCAGAAATTTTTTGCTCCTGAAATAAAGATGATCAAAATTGATGGAGTTCTACAAGCTTCATGAATCTTCTCCAGACAGATGTTTTTATTTTGGCCCAAAGTGTACCTACCTCTGCTTAATTTCTTTTAATTGTGTTTGCAATAAAGTGTTTCTGGAGATTTGAAATGAAAAGTGGAATCTATAAATGCAGTTCAAACACATCCTAGTTCTCAAAGATATAAATACATCTGACATTTTTGGCATCTCAACAGGTCTGACTTTCCTTATAGGTGAAGCATGGCTTAAACTACTAAACTTGAAAAATAATGTGTCTTCACAGAATAGTTAGGATCGGAAAGGATCTTAAGATCATCTAGTTCCAATCCCCCTGCCATGGGCAGGAACACCTCACACTAAACCATGCCACACAAGGCTCTGTCCAACCTGGCCTTGAACAGCGCCAGCGATGGAGCAGTCACAGCTTCTTCGGGTAACCTATTCCACCACTTCACCACCCTCATAGTAAAGCGCTTCCTCCTTATATCTAAACTTCCCCTGTTTAATTTTGAACCCATTGCACCTTGTCCTGTCACTACAGTCCCTAAAGAATAGTCCCTCCCCGGCATCCCTATAGGCTCCCTTCAGGAGGGAGCTGTGAGGCTGCTGTGAGGCCTCCACGCAGACTTCTCTTCTCCAGGCTGAACAGCCCCAACTTTCCGAGTTTGTCTTCATGCAGGAGGCATTCCATTCCAGGGAATGTTTATGCTTCCTTAGACTTTTGAACAGACGGATCTGCTGTAAGGTCTAGGAACTCTTGTGGATATTGTAGTCAATGAGTCACAAAGTTGCCTCCCTTTTCAGCTGGAGCTTTTTCAGAGCTAAAGCATCTCAAAGTGCTTTTTCCTGTGGCCTCTAAGTATTGTGTATGGTGTCTTTACACATTCTCACAGCTTGTAGCTTTTCATTGCTCATTTCAAATGACACCTCAAGTTTTACCATTTGAGTGATAGGAGGGAAAAACTTGACCTTTGGCTCAAATGCATACAGTACAGCTGGAACAGTATTCAAAAGAACCTCCTCTGCCCTTTGGGGTCTACGTGTTTCTTTTGATTTATTGAGCTCATGTTGTGACAATGTAATGAATTTCAGTCCAAGAAATGCCACAGACATCAGCACGGTCATCTGAGACTCCTACAATGGATGAGCAGTGTTGTTGGTTCTCCAATTCTTTGAGCCGCTCAGGCAGAAAATGATGAAAATTATGAGTCTGTTGCTTCCAGACACAAGGAAAATTATGGTGAAAGCTGTAATCTTTTGTTTTAATAAGAGAAAAAAGAAACTGAAACTTAAAAAACCCAAACACCTTCATTGTGAAAAGCCTCTGATAGTAGTTTCAATTTTGCCATTTGATGTTACCTAGCTAATCATTATGGGCACCTTAACTTCCTTAAGATTTTCTTTCCTCTCTTCATGTAGTCCTTTTACCATTCCTAATTGACCTGCACCTATGGAATATTTCTTCTTTATTTTAAATATTTTTTAAATACAGAATGCAATTTTTTTTTTAAACTATGTCTCAAATCATCTGAAAGTCATTCAAACTCCTTTTTTTCCCCAGTCTAATCTGAGGGATAGTGAAAGTGCACTAGCAACTGGATGCAAAGAAATCTTGAATAAATTTTAGCCAAAGAGTAAATTTCTCTTTATAGTAGGTAGAACAATGACATTCTAACTCTGCCAGAACCTGAAGCAATGGAAGCAGACAATGTCTATAATTTAATTATGAGCTTTTTACATTTGTGATGAATTGGCTATTACTTGTGGTGTCCTTTCAAGTCCTAAGTTCCTATGAAACAAAATAAAAGTAATACTTGAAAATATTCCACAAAATAAGATATTAAACAATTTTGGATTGGTTAAAAAATCTTATATCTATAAACTTGAATATTGCACTCTGATTTTGAGAAACAGTAATATAATGTAATAATGTTTTCGTTTTATTTCTCTAAGCAAAATCCTTTGATCCTAAATTTTAAATTTGAAAACCACTAAATTTAACATGCTGCAGCAAAATATTTTATTTCTGAGTCATTAGTATTTTCTGATTGTAGAGGATTTTATCATAGTTGTTTCCACTCAGCCCTCAATTAGATTGGTCAGTACAGATATATAGGCACTTCTCACTGAAGGAAGATCTTACTTGGGTCCTGTAAAGTTCATGCAGTGACAGGAATAAAGGATTTAATGGCTTATTTACTGGCTTTTTCATCCTGAAAAAGCTGTGATTGTGCTAACTCATATCAGAATTAATGTAATTTTATGGTTGTTTTTTTTTTTTTCTGGAGAGGATTTTTCCTTTGTCTCATGTATTTAGTGCGTGTTTAGTCTGTTCTTTTTGTGAGTGCTCCTATCACAGTTGCTTATTACTTTGCTTATTCAGAGAATCTATTATCACAGACTGACAGAGATGAACGGTTGGTCTAAATGATTTGTTATAGTCTCATTTTAAAGGGGAGTCCTGCTTTTTAATCCTGAGAGCAACACTGAAAGAAGAAAAGGAATTCTTCATCGCCCTCTCTGTCAACCAGTCTGAATAAACACAGCTATAGAGATCCTTACTGCATAATCTTACTGTATTCCCAGTAAACTCTGACCTTTGAGAAGTAGGTCACAGGTCTTTCACTTATATTCAATCTTTATTGAAACTGAGGCTGATTATTTGATACTTCTTCATATTTTGTAATCAAAAGGTATCAGCTGCCTTTATTCGCATACTCACTTCTGGTAAAAAAAATGGCATCCTGTTCTGTTTATATATCAAATAACCCAAAAGACTCTTCTCTTCCTTTTGTTATACCTACCACCAGCTTACAAAGAATTAACAATGCAATTTTTCTGCTTAGCCTGCTTGTCCTTTTCAATTTGGTATGAATTCTGAGTAAGTTCTCTGCAAGACTTTACTTGGATATTTCCCTGTGGAATACTTCTAATGTAAGGGATCACCAAATTCAAATTCATTAGCTACTCACTAGCTATTCACTAGCTGACCATAATGGATTCTTTTGGTAAAAATCTGCCATTCTGACTTACGCGAGAGAGCAACTATATCTCATCTTAGTTAAATATTTATTAATTTGTAAACACAGTATGTTGCTGGATTTTTGCATAAAGTGAATCCACAATACTTTTCCGACCTTCAGCTCACTTCATAGGCATATTATCTTTTGGACTAATTTTGAAAACACTAGCTATTAACTTTTGAAATGGTATTTCTAGAATGCAATTCACTATCAATATTTTTTTTATTCTTGCTCAACAGAAGCAAAAAGGTTTAACTTAACATATTCTAGTCAACAGCTGACAAAGCCTGAATCCCTACCTCTGAAATTCAGTTTTCCATTAGTAATTTTGTTAAAACTCTGAAAAAGTAAGTTTTGGGGAATGTATAATAGGTTAGGACAATGAATGAAAGAATTACTATAAAAAGAAAGTAAATCTCACCACCTAAAGAAGCTAAACAATGTGTGAGATAATATTTCTTTCTGAAATGATTTAACAACTTGGGATTTGCATTGGGCATTCTAGTGCTTTAATATCTTACATTTTTCTTTTCTTTTCTTCTTTTCTTTTCTTTTCTTTTCTTTTCTTTTCTTTTCTTTTCTTTTATTTTCTTTTCTTTTCTTTTCTTTTCTTTTCTTTTCTTTTCTTTTCTTTTCTTTTCTTTTCTTTTCTTTTCTTT
>JANRGW010040767.1:0-17299 GCA_024733675.1 Psilopsiagon aymara
GGGGATGGCCGGGCCGATGCTGCCCCCTGCCGCCGGGCGGCGGCTCTCCCCCTGCCCCGGCGCGGCCTCGGCACCTGCTCACCCGTTTTATCTCCCTCAGACTGTAATGTAGAAGATCCTGCGATGTCCACGGCCCCACAGCTTGGCCCAGGGTCAAACCCGCTGCCGAACCTGAACGAGACCAGCTCCTCCAGCGTGCCCCATGGTGCTGCCCCCGGCTTACGGTCCGACGCTGCGGGTGGCGGGGCAGGAAAGCCACCCTCGCAGTTTGTTTACGTCTTCACTACACACCTTGCTAACACGTAAGTAGAAAACCTTGTCTGTCCTCTGGGGATGGGCGAACTCTGTCCTAAACACATGCTTCCTCCCAGCAGTGCCTGGCACCGTGCCCTGCGACACATGCCGTAGAGCACGTCTGGTCAGCATCCAGCTGAAGGATTCACCCCAGCCATCATGGACTGACTCGGAAGAGCTAAGGGGCTGAGTGTCACGGGGAGTGCCCTGATGCTCTCCACTCAGTTCCTCTCTTTTGTTCCACATTGTCTCAGCGTTGGGATCCTACCAAGGCTGCTTAGGTTTACAGCTCTTTGACAACACAGATTTGGTGCCGTAGGTCCCAGAGCATCTCAGTGACAGTCGCCTTATGGCAGCAGGCACAAGGCAGAGCCCAGTGCCCATCACATGGGACATGGGAAGAGGGAAATTCCAGGGCAGGTGGTTATCAGTTGGAGAGCCTCACTGCAGCCTGGTGGGACGGGGGGGGACTACAAGAGTATCACCCTACTTGGTGACTTCCAGAGATTTCCCGCAGGGCTGAAGAGTGGAGGTGGCCCCTGGAGCTGGTACAGGTGGGATGGGGCATAGTGCCTCTTCTCCAGTGGTTTGTGCTCTCTCCCCAGAGCTGCAGAAGCTGTCCTGCAGGGCCGAGCTGACTCCATTCTGGCCTACCATCAGCAGAATGTCCCGCGAGCAAAGCTAGACCAGGTATGAACCAATGCCTCTGTCGGCACAGGCTGCTGAGCCTTCCCTTCTGAGGTGGCCATTCTGCCCCAGCTCCTGGCTCAGCTGCGGAGGAAAGGGTTGCCCTTCCGGTGGGGTAGGAAGCTGCTTTGCTGTGGAACCTCATCAGAGTTCTTCCATCAGCCATGGAAAGTTTGGGATGGGGCATGGCACGTGGCCCTGCAGCCGTACGTACAGAGCACCTTTCTGTGCGTTTCCACGGCAGGTGTAATGGCAGCTGAGTCTTCCCCACAGGGAATGAAGGGGAATTGACACAGGGCACGGTTTCGGCACAGGGAGGTCTCCAGCAGGGCACGGGGGGGCATTACCTACCTAGGGATTTCCCACTAAGGTTTATTTCCCTTTTCTCTGCTAGGCACCAGCTCCTAAAGTGCTGGGGGTTGCTGAGCCACTTCCCATTAACCCTCCTGCTGCCAACACCCCACAGTCCCAGCCAGCACCGGTGCCTCAAGCGAGTCAGCCGCAGGCACAGCCCACCCCGCCGCAGCCCCCGCCGCAGCCCATCAGTCAGACACCTCTGCCTGCACCCAGCAGCCTGCCCCAGGAAGGGTCAAGTGAGGATGCCCGGAGGGATCTGACTCCCAACTCCCTGGGGAACAGCAGTGGCAGCAACCAGCCTGGAAGCAACCACCCAAACACACCCACGGCGTCTGCCACCACCATGCAGCCTGGGCAGGTGGACTCCTCCAGCACATCCGGCTCCAGCCTCCTTGGCGAGGGCCAGGGCTCCGGGATGCCGGGGAACGGGCAGGCAGGTCTGGGCCCCAGGAACCCCATGAACTCAGAGGGCCTTTCGAAGGAGCAGCTGGAGCACCGAGAGCGTTCTCTGCAGACCCTGCGGGACATTGAGCGCCTGCTGCTGCGCAGTGGGGAGACTGAGCCCTTCATGAAGTCCAGCCAGAACACGGGTGAGGGTGGGACTGCCCCTCAGCCGCAGGCTGCCCCTGCCCAGCCCCCCGCACTCCCCACCGGCATGAAGAAGTATGAGGAGCCTCTGCAGTCCATGATCTCCCAGACCCAGAGCCTCGGTGGGCCCAGCCTGGAACACGAAATGCCCCACCATCCAGGCTCTGACATGGGGCAGCAGATGAATATGATGATGCAGCGGCTGAACCAGGACAGCCTGACACCGGAGCAAGTGGCCTGGAGGAAGCTGCAGGAGGAGTACTATGAGGAAAAGCGACGGAAAGAGGAGCAGATCAGCATCCATGGCCGGCCCATGCAGGAGATAATGATCCCGCAGTCAATGGGGAGCATGATGATGCGTGGACCCCCACCACCCTACCACAGCAAGCCTGGAGAGCAGTGGCCTCCTGGGATGGGCAGCCAGCTGCGGGGACCCATAGATGTGCAGGACCCGATGCAGCTGCGGGGGGGGCCACCCTTCCCGGGGCCACGGTTCCCTGGAAATCAAATGCAGAGAGTCTCTGGCTTCGGAGCGATGCAGAACATGCCCTTGGATGCTCTTGGGCCCATGAATGCCATGCAGAGGCCAGTCAGGCCCGGCATGGGATGGAGCGACGATATGCCTCCTATGGGAGGCCCCGGGAACTTTCCACAAGGCACCCTGCCCTATCTGGCAGGGCAGGGGGACCCCGAGAGGTTCATGAATCCCCGTGCCAGGGAGGAGATGCTGCGGCATCAGCTGATGGAGAAACGCCCCGTGGCGATGCAGAGGCCCATGGGGATGTCCGGCAACACCATGAGCCAGGGCATGGAAATGGAGAGGATGATCCAGGCCCACCGGCAGATGGATCCGTCTATGTTTGCTGGGCAGATAACAGGGGACAGCCTGAGCAGTGCCCCAATGGGAATGGATTTTGCAGGCACTCGAGGCATGCTGAGCCCCCCTATGAGTCAGTCGGGCCTTAGGGACATGGATGCACCCATGGGCCCCGGGAACCTCAACATGAACATGAATGTCAACATGAACATGAACATGAACCTCAACGTCCAGATGACCCCGCAGCAACAGATGATGATGTCTCAGAAGATGAGGGGCCCCGATATGATGGCGCACCAGGGCATGAGCCCTGAGGAGCTGGCCAGGCCCAGGGCTCAGAATGGCAATGGCAGTACAATGCTGGGGGGACCCCAGAAAATGATGATTCCTTCCCAGTTCCCCAACCAAGGACAGCAAGGCTTCTCCAGTGGGCAAGGGCCTTACCCCAACATGCCCCAAGAGATGGGCAGCAGCTCAGACATGTTCAGCCCTGAGCAGGGCACCATGCCTGTCGGGGGCATCAGTGGCACCACTAGGCTCAGCCACATCCCTCTGCCTCCCGCCTCCAATCCTGCTCCCACGCAAGGGGGGAACCTGGCCAACATGCACCCAGCACCTTCCCGGGGGCTGGGCCGCCGGCCCTCTGACCTCAGCATCAACATTAGCCAGATGAACTCCCCCAGCATGGGTCACCTCAAGTCTCCCACCCTCAGCCAGGTGCACTCGCCCCTGGTCACCTCCCCTTCTGCCAACCTCAAGTCCCCACAGACACCCTCGCAGATGGTCAGCATGCCTCCTTCAAACCAGTCTGGACCCCTCAAGTCCCCCCAGGTGATGAGCTCCTCTCTCAACGTCCGGTCTCCAACTGGCTCACCAAGCCGCCTGAAGTCCCCTTCCATGGCTGTTCCTTCCCCTGGTTGGGTGCCGTCTCCCAAGGCTACCATGCCCAGCCCGGGAGTAAACCAGAGCAAGCAGACTCTCAGCATGAGCTCGTCTACTTCCATGGGAGGACTGGATCAGGGTATGCCGGGTTTCTTACGTGTGTGCTCCGTTCTGGGGAACGTGCGGGCAGGGTTCCCCTCCAGCCCATGTGCTCTCGCAGCGGCGGGGGGTGCTCGTGCCAGTGCATGCCCTTGTGTCTCATGGAGCTAGTCCTTTTTGCAGGAGTCCACCCAGGGCCTCTGCAGGTAGATGGCAGGGTGAGCAGAGCAGCTTTTACTTCAACCCCCGCTCACGTGCTGTGATACTGGCGGCGAAAGATGAGGCAGCGCTGGGTGGTCGGGCAATTTAAAGTGAAGCCCATTGCTGTTCTGGAGCAGGGTCTCCCCATGAGCCTCCTCAGGGTCTGGAGGATGCCGGGCCATGCCAGCTCTGCGTTTTACAGTCTTCTCTGGTCACCGCTGCTGGCAGGAGAGGCCAGGGCTGCTGTCTGATGGGAGCAAGGGACAGTGTGCAGGAGGTGCTAAGCTGCTCTTCTCTCTTGCTTACAGGTTCACTCCCTTCTGGGCCTCGGAGCAGCTCTTCCGCACCAGCCAGTAACACCTCTAGCACCATGAATCCCAACATGCCTTTTACTTCCTCCCCAGATCCATCCCCCTCCCAGAACCCCCTCTCACTGATGATGTCCCAGATGTCCAAGTATGCCATGCCCAGCTCCACACCGCTTTACCACAATGCCATCAAAACCATCGCCACTTCTGATGACGAGCTGCTGCCGGACAGGCCTATGCTTCCACCTGGGAGTATGTCAGGTATGTGCTTCTGGGGCTGGAATTGTCCCAGAAGGGGTCACACCATCTTGTGGCTGCCGTGGACCGGAGGCGTCAGGTGGAGGAAGCATTAGGAAGGGTGTTCTTCCACCAACTGCCATGTTAAACAGCTTAAATGTGCCCTCATTTGGAAGAGTCTGATCACTTCTTTGTCCTGTACCCGAGCTGCCCATCAGGTTTTGGCTTGGGTTTGCTGTCTGGAAGGACGTGAGCCCATCTGGCATTGGAGGCACCCTTTTTCCATGAGCCCTGGAACATTCTGGAACTACCTTCACCCCGTGCAGACATATCAGCCCTGGATTTTCAGGGCTCCTGGGTTGCCTCAGGCCCAGGACTCACAGGCAGAGGTCTGCTGCATGGAGCATTTGTGCTCTTGTGCAGTGGGACAGGGACACTGAACGAGGTGTGGGAGTAGGGGTTTTTGAGGGAGTCCAGGTGCCTGCATGGGCAAGGCTGTCACAGCACAGTTCTGATCTCAGTAGGCGACAGCCCGATATGCTCCACTGGCTGGCGGCGCTGCTAGGCAAATGAGCGCTTTGCGTCACCTGGTGACCGGCCCGAAGGGGAATTCCAGCGTGTTGTACCACTCGATTTAGGGCTTTAAAGCTGCCTGAGAAATACTTTTGGCAGTTTTCAACATGAAAAACTCCACTTTTTGACTCTCACTGCAGGATAGTCCCTTGGGTTGACCTCGGGCGTGCAAATGTGCAGGCTCCTTCCTAACCTGAGCCCCTCGGCAGGCACGGGTCAACCTGCTGTGCCAGTGAGCGCAGTCCTCCCTCCTGGACAGTGCCCGGGTCAGGCTGCAGGCTCTTTTGCTTCTTTGTCTTCTCGCTACCCAAGATCATGTGGTCGCAAGAGCTTGCCGGGTGGCAGGGCAAGTGGTGAGGCAGTGGTGAGGGGTCACCGCTTGGTGCCTTGCAGGCAGCTGAGAGCCCTGCTGACATTGTGGGGTAGGACTGTCCCAAAGTGCCCAGGCTCTAAAATCAGTGGGCTGTGAGGAGCTACAGCTCCATCCTGGGGCTGGCTGAAGCTGGAACAGCTCTCTGCAGCTCGCAGGCTTGAGGACCTGGAGTCTGAGGCACTTTTTCCTGATGCTGGAGCTTTGCGAGCCCGCCTTGCAGGTTCTAGCTGAGCATTGCGCTCCATGCTCAGGGCTTTCTGATCAGGAACGCTCGGCAGGCATCCAGGGTATGGATTTTACGGTCTCAAGAGGTCTGTGGGCAGAGTTAACCCTTCTTTCTCTCTTTTTTCCCTCTCCTTAGGTGTGACGGGGAACCAGCCAAATCAACTGCACTTGAACTCTGTGGGGTCGGGATCCTCTCAGAGCCCTATGGGAATGAACCTGCCCAGTCAGCAGCCGCTCTCCCACGAGCCACCCCCCACCTCCATGATGTCCTCTCCAAACCCTCTGGGCTCCAACATTCCTATGCACCAGGGCGCGCCGGGGCCAGGTGTGCCTCCCCAGAACCCCCTGATGCTGCCCCCAGGGCCGCAGGACTCCATGAACCAGCAGTGCGGCCCTGTGCCCAACAGCTCACAGATGATCCCTTCCAACCAGCTTGTGTTCCCCCGCATGCAGCAGCCCCACAACGCCATGCCGTCTCCTGCTGGGGGCATGCCCATGGCCCCTGGTGCTGGAGGTGGCCCTGGAATGCAGCAGCATTACCCACCAGGAATACCCTTGCCGCCTGAGGACCTGCCCTCCCAGCAGTCCGGCCAGATGCCTCCTCAGCAGCACATGATGGGGAAGAACATCCCTCCTCGGATTGGCGAGCCCTACCCGGCTGTGCTTCCTGGGGTGGCGTCGGTGCTGAATGACCCCGAGCTCAGCGAGGTGATCCGCCCCACGCCCACCGGCATCCCCGAGTTTGACCTGTCCAGGATCATCCCATCGGAGAAGCCGAGCAGCACCTTGCAGTATTTCCCCAAGAGCGACAGCCAAGCACCCAAATCGCAGCCTTCCAACCTCCATCTCATGAACCTGCAGAACATGATGGCTGAGCAGCCCCCGGTGCGGCCAGGTATGAACACCCCCAGCCTCCCCGGGCAGCAGGGCGTGCAGAGGGGACTCGGCATGCCCATGTGTCATCCTGGACAAGTGCCCATGCTGGGCAGGACAGGCATACCACCCCAGCAAGGCATGATGGGCAACAGCATGCACCAGGGCATGATGTCTCCACAGCAGAGCCTGATGGCCCAGCAGAATTTCATGCTGATGCAGGCCAAGCAGAGGAGCATGTCTGTGTCGGGGGAGATGTATGCCCAGACAGGACACATGATGTCACCTCAGGGCTCCCTCATGGGGCCCCCGCCTCAGCAGAACCTCATGGTCACGCACCAGATGAGGCAGAGGAGTGTCTCCTTGGACAGCCAGATGAGTTACATCCCCGGGCCCGGGAACATGGCAAACCTGCCTTTCTAACCCAGCCGGCGCGCAGCTGGGGAGGGGAGGGGGCTGCCTCTGCGGACGTTTTTAAACCTTTCTTGGGGGACAGTCGGGGGCCAACGCCGGTGGAGGACACCACGTGGGATGCGTTTCAGATCGGACTCGCCTCTACGCAGAAAACCAGATGTGCAGTAAACTTAATGTGAATTGGGTTTCTTTTTCCTTTCTTTGTGGGGAAGGGGAGGGTGGAGGGGCTGGGAGCAGGGCTGTCACCCTGAGCCCTGTGTGGTGACCAGGGACAGCCAGACCCAGCGGCAGTTTGTAAAGTTGTCCGTTTTGGTTTTCCTCTGTCAAGTGTTCTCCCCCCCCCTTTTTTTCCTTTTTTCTTTTTTTTTTTTTCCTTTTTTTTTCTTTTCCTTTTATTTTTTCTTTTCCTTTTTTTCCTTTGTAAGCAAACAAAATGTGCACGAGGGGGGTTGGAAGTAGCTGTAAATAGGTCGCTGGGAAAGGCAAAACTTGTGCTGGTTTTTAATTGTTCTGTATTTCTGTGTTTTAATAGAAGCCTCAAAACATGTTTTAAAAAAACAGAAACACAACAAAAAACAAAACGTGCTAAAGGCAACAGTGTACGAGGACTGAAAACTCTCCCGAGGGGCAGCAGGAGGACCCCCCAGGGTGCACAGGGCATTGAGAGATCCCATTGCAGAGTGACTGTGTCAAAGCTGTGTTGTTCCCGTGTCCCAACGGTTTGCATGTGCGGGATGTATGGCTTCATGCAGATCCCAGGCCCCTGTGGATGCTGTGCTGAGCACACGGCCGAAGCCAACAACTGAGGCCTCTCGGGGAGGTCAGAGCTGTGGCTATGGTGAAGCGCTGCTGGAGAGGCCTCCAAGGATTTGGCTGTTACCGCTCCGTGGTGAAGCTGCTGTGGCTGAGCTGGGGTCAGTGCTGGCCCTCGGGCTGGAGAAGCAGTGAGGATCTGGGCTGTGCAGGTAGTTAACATGCCAGACCCGAAGGTCTCCACGAGCCACATTGCCTTCAGTCCCTCCCCTTCCTGCTGTGTCACCTGAGGGCAGGGTGGTGCAGTGTGTAGGGATAGATAGGCTCCAGGATGAGTGAGGTGAAGCGATCCTGTGCTGCCAGGAGAGGTGAGCTGAGAACCCTGCGCTGCTGCAGCCTTCCTACACCAGTCCTTTACCAGTCAGTCGCCCTCTGCGGCTGTGCTGCGCCTCCTCTACCTCTGCCATTGAGTGCTCTCCCAAGTATTCCTCATGCTTGTCAGTGATCCATCTCCAGTTTCGCAGGCAGTCTTTGCTCCACCTCACCCTGAGCTGCTGGCAGCAGCCCTGCTCTGCTGCGCAGTAGGGGTCCAGCTGCTGGTGAGGACCTGTCCCTCTGTGTGATGCTCCATCTTGGTGTAAGAGTTGTCTTGTACAGTGTCAGTGGCGTGGCCCTCCTGTGCTTCGGGCAGAAGAGGTTGTGTTGTGGCCTCATTCCCAGGCAGGCAGAAGCTGTTTGGATGACTCCAGCTGCTCTGGATGCACTCCACCCTCCCTGTCCTCCGCTCTGTAAGGTCTTCCCACCCACGGTGCTGATGGTCCCCCCTTTTGTTTGCTCACAGAGGGGACCGCAGGGTGACTTGTGCACTTCTGCGTGCACTGCGGTATCTCTGGACCTCTGCAGGGACCTCTGCAGGCTCCAGCATGGGGTACCCTGTGGGTATCCGGCAGTGCGCTCAGGGCAGGCGACTGCTGGGAGAACAGACACTGGAGGGTTGTCTCTGCAGGGCCAGACTTAGCATACTACCTCTTGTAACAGAGCTCGCATTTCTCTATGTGCTGCTGCAGGGAGGAGAGCGCTTTTGAAACAGAGATTGTTGAGTAGCAAGCAAATGGCAGGGCTTTTCATCGTGTTTCAAGCTGTTGAGGAAGGCGGGCGGCTGTCTGGACCTGATCTGTGAAACAGTGGAGCCGCAGAGTTCGGTTAGGGATACCCTGAAGTCTTGGGTGTTTTGTAGCAAGCAGTACTGGGTGGGAAGCATGTGTCTGGATTTGAGGAAGGCTTTCGCTCTGGTCTCCAGCTTGGTGTGGTTTTGTTGTGTGCGGTGTGAGCGCACAGAGATGGCAAAATAGGAACAATCCTGGGAGATGCTCTTCCCTGCCTTGGCAGTTGGAGTGGAGGAATAAGCCCCAGGCTTACGAAGTATGCTTTGGACCTGAGGTGGTAGCTGGTTGGATTCTCTGTCCATTTAGAACATGCATTTCGCATGGGAGGATGTGGCTTCAGCAGATGCAGCTCTTTCTAAGGCTGACTTGCCTGAAATGCTGTGGCTTCTCCTGGCTGCACTCTGGGGTGCTGGCTGCCCGTATTTTCTTGTAAAAACCCAGATACCAGTGCCAGCCCCAGACCTTGCTCATCAGCCACCAGCCAGGCTCGGTTAATTTGAAGCCATACTTTTTTCCATGTGGAAGCCTTTCGTTAGTCTGTCGACAACTGTTGTTTTAGCCTGGTTGAGATCTCCACGTGTCCTTACCTTCCCTGTTGATGGCTGAACATCCAATGGGAGAAGTGCTCTCTAACACCCCTCTGCGCCATGGCCACTCCCGGCCACGTCTGTGAACAGCAATATGGCAGGAGCTTCTCAAGATGCTCCCTAACAGCCAGTCCTTGTTAGACCCAGGCCAGGATTGCCACCAGCTGGTTGCCCACTGCCGTGAGCTGTGTCTAGTCTCGTGTCTTGTAGTTTATTGCTCGGCTTCTCGGCTTGAGTTCTGTGTCCTGACTCCACCTAATCACAGTAAAAGGTTTGCCCATGTTTTAGCCATGATTTCGCCATGTTTTCCAGCTCCAAAAAAAAAAGTGACTGCTGGGAAACCGCATCTTTCAGTATGTCAGATAATCACATGCCCAGAATTAGCTTTCACGTTGAGGTAATGGTGACTGACCTGTTCTCTGTCATCCCATGGAGAAACTTCCCCAGTCATTTTGTACCATTATATAAATATATATATAAATATAAATATATAAATACAATATGTGAAGACATCTTATTGGTTTTTATTTGAAACAATTTTTAGGCTTGTTTTTGGGTATCTGTGCTGCCTGTAATGTATTGACCTGTTTTATAGGTGCCTTTTTATTAAAAAGACAAATTCCAAAAACCTGACCCTGTGCATGTCTTCAGCAGCCGTGGGACTGCCCGTGGCACTAGCAGTGGATGCGCAGAGCTGCGCTCTGCCAGCAGCGCGTCACAGCGGGGCCGAGGCTTTCAGAGCCATGGGGAGAGCCCCTTCTCTGCAGCACTGCCAGGTACGCGCTCATTCAGGCGCTCCCCAGTGCATGCTCTGCTGCCCGCCACGGTGCGCGCGTAGCAGGATGCTCTGCTGCTGCACCCCAGCTCCATCTCCTGGGAGGCCCTGGTGCCCCACAGGAACTGCGGGGCAGCATGCTGTTGGGGGGGGTCTTCGGGTCCCCCTACTTGGGGTCACTTCAGTGGGGACCGGGGCTTTCTCTGCTCCTCAGGGAAGGGTCTGCCTGCTCTGAGCCAAGCCTGGCTGGGCTGAATAGGGGCATGAGGTGGCTTTCCACTTGGGTAGGAGGTGCTGCACTCACTGCAAGAGGCTCTGTAAAGCAGGAAGTAACTCGGGTCTGGACTGACTCCGAGCACGGCCGAGCTGCCTGCAGCGCTGCTGAAGGGAAATCTGAGCTCCATGGTCTTCATGTGCAAGCAGCAGCATGTGTCACGAAGGTGCCATCGACCCCCTTAGTGCTCTCTAGTGCATTTCCCTGGTGAAAGTGGTATGACTACAGACAACTGCTTACAAGCACTATACATGAGAAGGGGGTGTTTTATTTAACTGCTTATTACAGCCCACCTCAAAACTTTCTAGAAGTGTCCCAAGATATCAGTACTAAAACTGTAGTAAGAATAGATGTGTAATCCATTCACTCTTACGTTGCCTGCAGATTTCCTTGTTACCTCGCGAACACTCTGAGAACTTGACACTGTTCATTTTGCCAGTAACTTTATTGTGTAGAAACACAGTTCCCATCAGAACCAGGGCTGGGGAGGTGTTTATAATGTGTCTGCAATGGGTTTGCTCACGGGCAGGACTGCGGACCTAGACAGCAAGAGCAGGCTTCAGAGCTGCTCTGCTGCTGCGCGTTTGTGCTTGGGTAACTGCTGTCACCATTACCTGCAGGCTTTGGCTTTGAAGATGCAGTGCTGCAGGAAGCGGTGGAGGGCTCTCTGTGTAAAAGCCTCGTGCGGGGAGTTTTGCCCTCGAGCCACAAGTTGAGAGCGAGATCTCTGCCTGAGCTGGACTGATGTAACATGACCCCTTCCTTAATGACTGGTCGTCTTAGCAGGGCCCTTGGGTACAGGGAAGTATGGCTGCAGCCGAGCCCTTTGTTAGTGGGTTGAACTTCAGAAACGAGTGTCGCACAAAATTCCTGCTGCAAGAGAACTGACGTTGTTCCCACTTTGCTTGAACGGTGAATGGCAGAGCACTGTGTGCCTGTGCCATTGGAGTGAGCTCTGCATCCTCTTGAGTCTCTTGTTCCAGTTGCCGTGGCTAGCGAGTGGCCGCTGCCTTAGTTGCACACGTCTCTACCAACCCAAGCCAGCAAAGTAGAGATCTGCTGAGCTTTTGTCCTCAGTCCACTGACTTGGCTGCATTTCTTTCCTTGCCTCTAGCACCCAGCCTTGTGCCTGGCTCTGTGCACAGGATGCCCGCAGTCAGTTTTGTGAGGAACACGTGAAAACGTCAGGTTCAACCTACTCGGGTTCATCCGGCCCTGCCAGTGTGACCGCTGGACAGAATGTGCATTGACCACTGCCAGATGGATTTCTACAGGCATAAGAACCAGGAGGAGCCAGGGAAAAGTGTCTGGTGGGATCTGGGTGTTGGGTGGCTGTCGGACCTCAGTTTCCTGAGGACTGAAGAGAGTGGTGGGACGCTTGTGAAACTTGGGGCTGAGGCCACGCGCGCGCCGCTGGGAAGGCAAGGCTCAGGCGGCTCTGCCCTGCAGGCAGCTCTTCCCAGCTAGAAAGTGGATATAGAGGTGGTGTTGTCAGACTCGATCCCACTGCCCTTCCTCGTCACCTCCAGGATCTCCTGCAGGGTCTCGTGGCTTATGCAGCCAAGCTCCTGCAGGATCCGGAAGAAGTCATTACGGAACTTGACACCAACGAAAGCATAGAGGATGGGGTTTAGGCAGCAGTGCATGAACCCGATGGCCTCTGTCACCATGATGGCTGTATCCAGCTGGTCTTCCAGGAGGCAGTTCTTGGTGAAGGCTTCTAGCTTGGTAAGTGTGTTCAGGAAAATGACGATATGGTACGGGCTCCAGCAGAGCAGGAAGACACCTGTGACCAGGATGGCCACGCGGACAGCCTTCTGCCTCTGCAGGCGCTGGGACTGACACAGAGCCCGGACGATGGCCACGTAGCAGTAACACATGACCAGCAGGGGCATGAAGAAGCCCACAGCATGGTAGAGGAAGCGAGTCGCCAGCCAGGCATTGTTGCCATCAATCCCAACCTCTGGAAAATAGCAGATGCTGCGGTTGCTGTCATCCGTCCAGACTTCCATGAAGATGAGATCAGGTAAGGGCAAGAGCAGTGAGCAGAGCCAGACAACCGCACAGGTGAGGTGGATGGAGTGGGCTCTGCGCTTGCGGTAGGTGTGGATTGCGTAGACGATGGCCAGGTAGCGGTCCACAGCGATGCACCCAAGCAGCATGCTGCTGCAGTAGAAATTGATCTTGTGGACAGCACTGAGAATCTTGCAGAGGAACTTCCCAAATACCCACCCAGCCAAGCTCTCCACCACACTGAAGGGGAAGGTGAACAACAGTGCCAGGTTGGCCAGGGTGAGGTGGAACAGGAAGGTTTCTGTGGTAGTGCGAGACCGTTTGAACCTCTCTAAAATGACCAGGACCAGGGCATTGCCCACTGTCCCCAGCACAAACATCAGCAAGTAGATGAGGGGCATGAAGACCTTTCTGAAGGGGTCGCTCTGGTTGCCGACCACGGAGGAGGCTGGGTTGAAGCAGAAGTAGCCCTCCAAAGAAGGGGTGGTGTTCTCAGCCTCATAATAACCGCTCAGCTCCACCTGGCTCTGGGGAACAGAGAGGCTCTGGTTAACGGAGGGGAGTTTCTGCACGCGAGAGCCCGGTCCCTCTGCTGCACCCAGCAGACTGGAGTGTAGGAGTCCCACATCCCACAGCCTGCCTGCCTCAGGAGGACATGCTGCCTGTCTGGTGTGTGGTGGTGTGGGAGGCCCCTCTGGGGCCAGGAGGTGCAGCCGCTGGTGAAGAGGGCTGTCCTAGTCTCTAACAGTGAGCACTGCTCAGTTTGCAATCTTTACCTAGTGTATTTGGGCATGTTCTGCTGTCCAGACAGATGACCAATTTCATCTTCTGGTTCTTGCCATGTAACCAACCACGTTACCTGCTCATTGGCGGCTCTTACTTCCTCACACAGCACGGAGCCCTCCTCTACCCATTTCTGGGCCTGGCTGCCCCCCTCATCCTGCCTGCTGCCAGGTAGAATGTGGTGGGATTCATCACGCAGCACATCTGCACCCTAGTTGCGTGTGCAGACGCCATTCCCTTCTGCTTCTATTCCTCAGAGACCTTGGAGCTGCCTGGAGCAAGGCAAGGTGGGGACAGCAGTGGTGCTGCTCAGATCGCTTTCCACGCACTCAGAAAGGTGTGGGGCATGTGTTCAAATGCCTGGGGCACGCCAGTGCCGTAGCTACGGGGATAAATGTTGGAGAGAGAAATCAGCTCTACCAGTGAACCCTGTGGTTCTGAATTAGTTGTAGTCAGGGCAGGAAAGGGAATCTGAAAACCCCACTGGGTGCCGAGGCTGACACCCTGAGGAAAGTGCAATGGAGCCATTGCAGATATGATTCACACCCGACCTGCAGCAGCTCCTCAGTAGGTGAGCAGCCTCTCCTCAGGCTGGGGCTGAGGGCATGTCCCAAGTGCCGGGAAGCTGGAGCCGCACTCGGGATGATCCCAGGGACGGTGGCCGTGCTCTGCCCGGCCTCGGGCGCCTCAGGCAGAAGCCGCGTGTTCACAAGGGCAAAAGTCTCAAGCACAAATGAGCAGCACAGGAGGCTCGTGTCAAGCTGAGAAACCAGTGGTAACTGGGGAGAGCAGCAGCCCCGCTGTGCTCCCCCACCCGCACGCTCTCTAGAGACCAGTGAGGAGACTCCAGTGTCAACCACAGCGGAAGCCTCCGCTCGCTGCTTTCATACCTTTCACTGCCAGCTGTGGCTGTTTGCACCTGCTGCTCCTTCCCTCCCTGGGTTCCCAGCTCTAAACCCAGCCCTGCTCGAAGCACTTGTGGAGCTGATCAGGGGCTTTGCTCCCCTGTGTATCCCTTACCCAAGCGGCCATGACCTGCCTTGGGTCCTGCACTGTGCCTGGCTAAAGAAAAGGGATTATTAACGTGTTTTCTTTCTTGGGCAACCTTCATGGGCAGCACACTGGATGTGCCTCTGCGTGGAACTGCCCTGGGTGAAGAGGTGACACTGCTCCAAACCTCAAACACTTGTGACTGTTTTTGGCGATTGCTGTAAGCCTTTGGTGAGAAGCATTTTTATTCCCAAGGAACAATAAACGCTCTGGTTAAGGGTATGACTTTGGAGATTGGAGATTGCTGCTAGAGACAAAAGAAATCCCTCCCAAACAAACATTTGCTGCCCACTCTGTACCCAGACCCGATGTCAGGAGTTACCAACACACTCAGAAACCTCTGATGTGTTGGCCAGGGCTAGATCCTTGAATCTGGCCCCTAAAATACCAAAAAGCAACCTAAGAACCTTGCAATGTGGTACAGTGAGCAAAACAGGCTGCTCAGGACACGTGGGTGACCACGCTGAACACCCGAAAAGAACATGTGTTGGAATGGGAAACTTCACTGAAGAGAGGTTGGAGGGTTCCAGCTTTAAAGAGGGGAAAAATGATGGGAAATGGCTGGCTTTGGTGGCCATAGTGGCCTCAGTGGCAGCGGGTGGGCAGCCTGCACAGTGTTCAAAGGCTTTGGCTGTTGCAGAGTTTCCAGCATCACCTTGCCTGCGGAGCTGAAGGAGCGGAGGCCAAGCGCCACTATCAAGACACCATCTGCTCGCTGGCAGTAGGCAGGTAGGGCTCTTACCGTAAGCCACTCGCTGTGGGCAGGGGAAACGTGTGCTGAGCTGTGCCTGAGGCGTCCTCTCGTGCATCTCTAAGCAGCGATGCACGAGTGACTGCATGTGGGAGCGGACAGAGATGAGTTGAAGACAAAGAAGAGGATGAAAAGTCAGCATCTGGGCTGACACAGGAAGGGCAGGGACCCAAAGCTGCAGGAGAGGCACTGAATGTGCCGGGCCAAGGTTCTAGGGACTCTGCTGTGACTCCCGTCTCCAGGAGCATGCATGTGCAGGGAAATATTTGTGCGAGTCCCCTGCAACACAACTGCAGACAGACTTTTGGTGGGTGACAAAGTGGTGTCTTTGTAGTTGAGCAGTCAAGTGCGTGCCAGGGAAGCCTATTCCTGCATGCTCTTTGTTCAGGGATCCCTTTTCCCCTCTAACCCATATCTTAGAGTTATTCCGGTCTCTGCGTGTCAGCTGCTTTTCTCAGTTCCCCACAACTGCCAGCAGTCAAAACATTTGGCTGCAGAAAAGAAACAGCTTGTGCACTATTAGGGATTTTCCATGTGAGTCATTCTTTTCCAGTCCATGCCATGGCACAGAGAATCACACTGCACTCCGAGAGCCTTAAAGCTGGAATTGCCCACATCAGTACAAGTTACTGACAGAGCTCCTGCTCGTCTTCTCTCCAGGCGCTGAACTAGGGAAGCGCACAAATAAGAGCAAAGCCACAGGGAGCACCATGGTGCCTTATGGAAGCTCCCAGGGAAATGCATGTCACAGAGTCCCTGGCGCAAAAGTCTGAGAAAAGGTACAAAACTGCTCTTGCTGCGGCACCTGACTCTTGATTCTTCAGAGAAACTAAACGAAACCTGAGGTCTGCTGCAGAGCCACTCTCTAAACTCTGAGCTGTAGCATCTGAAAACCAGGCTAATGACAGCGCGGCTGCGGACTTCCCCTTGGATGGCACAACATACTCTAAAAGGTGCAGCTGCTGTCTTGCAGACACTTGCAGATGCAGGAGAGAGAACTACGGGCAGAACACACAGTGTCGTCACTCCCTATTAGAAGAAGTACTTACAATTTATCTTCCCCTCTTTAAAAGTCCCCTCCTGTGAATATACTGCCTATTCCCCTTTCAGCAGAGCCTACGTAAGCCTATTCATGGAGAAGGCAGTGGTAGGAGCATGTGTGGTGGTACCCAGGGTTTTCGTGGGCAGAGAGCTCGCACTGGGTTTGCTTGGGCATCGCTCCCCACCAGTGCAGCGTGACTGCTTGCAGACCCTTCATCGACCAGGTCTTAAGGGGGGATGCAAGGGCAGATTGTGAGGCCAAAGAGGTTGCTCCCCCTCTGCCAACAGGAGGGGTGGAAGACAGAAAACAAGCCTTTCAGCCCACCCCAGCTCTACCTGCTCTCCCTGTTATGAAGCAAAGTCGGGCCTGACTCACCAAGTCATAGGTCTCTGATGAGTAGCTGACAGGCCCCATGGTTTCAGGGGCAGAATCCGTCTCTCCTCCAGCAGTTTCAGCAAAAGCTCTTTTTTGGGGTGGAGTTAATCATTTAAGTGTGTAGGGAGGCATGCAACAATAGAGTATTTGCAAGGCAAATGAGCTCCTGGCATAGAGTGACCTGATTGATGTAAAGATTAGCATCTGGCTTTATCATCTTCTAGTGCTGTAAGCTGACTTTCAAAGTACAGTTTGAAGAATCCACATTCCTTTGGTCGGTACTTGGGAAGACCCAGAATGTCCATAGGTCTTCTTTAAAAACAAAGAGAAGGGATGCATTGGGTGGGAGAGATGCTGACAAGGGAGCTACGCGTCAGGGTCAGTCCCTGTGCACCAGGGGACAGCAGCTCGGGACACGGCAGCAGCCCCGCAGCAGAGAAGGAAAGAAGGAGATAAAGGACAGGGCTGTGCTGATCTTATTTCCCACTGGGCAGGAATAGGTGGAATTACTACACCAGGCGGGTCACCGGACCTTAAGGCAACGGCTGCCGCGGCGGTCAGAGGAGGGAGAAGCGCGGCGCGTCCCTCCCTCCGTGCTCCGCAGACCTCCCATGGCCCCAGGGCTGCGTTTTGCTGTCCAGGGCAGGGGTAAACCTAAAACTGGCTGTAGATGAGAGGAACCAGGGGAAGAAGTGTCCGTGTGAGGGTAAAGAAGGAGGTTTCTGTGTCCTCGTGTGCCCGTTTCAGGAAAAAAAGCTTTAACAGAAGTTTGTGTGGAACAGGCGGGGGGGGGGGGGGGCGG
>JANRGW010040768.1:0-15064 GCA_024733675.1 Psilopsiagon aymara
GAGGGGAGGGGGGAGTCTTATTTTCCCTGGGAAATTCTGAGTTTTTCCACAATACCTTTCTGTTAAAGTTTTTTTCTGGTTAGTGTTTTCTTGTGACAGCCTCAAAACTTCTGAGACGTGGGGAATTATAAAGCTGGCAATGTAAAACTTCATTTTAACTTCTTAACGTCTCGATGGCCTGCTTTTTAAATGCCATTACCACGTCGCCTTTTTCAACAAATTTAAAGCTCTGCTAACTGTCTGGCATCAAGCTTGTCAGAGTGCCAGCTACTTTGCCAGACTGTAGAGCCAAGATGCATGAAAATGTCAACAATTTCAGGCTCATTAGTTTTTGGCTTTCCTGGCCTTTCTGTAATGACTTCAGTGGTGCATAAGCTAAATGATATGTATTTTTTTTATTTACTTCTATTA
Organism: Psilopsiagon aymara; assembly: GCA_024733675.1. NCBI lineage: Eukaryota > Metazoa > Chordata > Aves > Psittaciformes > Psittacidae > Psilopsiagon > Psilopsiagon aymara. Next base: position 412 of record JANRGW010040768.1, read on the forward strand.
GTTTCACAGCCAACTTTAATGTAAACAGTTGAAAGAGTGTTCTCCTATTGATTTGTTAATTTAAGTTATTTGCAAGGAAAGCTGCTTGCCAAAGTCTGCTTCCATATAAGAAGTGAAGAAAATATACACTGTGGATATTTTATTCTTCTTTGTATCTCTTCTATAGCATTGGAAGATACTTGTTGTTTTTAATATGTCCAGGTTAGCCTTGTAAAGCTGCCATGAATATTACAGGCAAAAAAAATCTCTTTATCTGTTTTTCTTTTATTTGTTATGCAATTGGTAGGGCAAAAATGTTATTTGCCTTGGAAAATGGTCACATGAGAACACTGCACAACTCAGAGCCTGTAATAAAGGCAGCATGGACCTTGTCTACATTTCTGAAATATATTAATTTTTGTCTGTATACCTTCAATGTGGCAATGTCGGTAAGAAAACTCCTTGAGGACATACACATTTAACATGTAGCATTCATACAGATTCTGCACTAATGAATCTACTAATTTTGTTGGTTAACCTGTTACCATCTATTGAAAGTCAAAGTTTAAAGGAAATGTCAAAATTAAATTGAAATACTTCTAATGTAATAGCCTGTTACTGTAGCTTTAGAAACTTCTCTTTTAAAAGCCACCTCATCCTTAAGTGGTACTTCTCTAAATACAACTTTATCTTCAATACATAATAATATCTCTTGTACTATTTTAGTGTTCAATACCACTGTGAAAAACATGGCAATGAATAGAAAGGAAGTTTGGAATGGTGCATAAACTCCCAAATATTTGAAAGGAAAGGTTTTTTTCTTTACTAGTTTTCTAATTTTAGATATTTTTACAGATGTATGTTTTCTGGAGGGAAAAAAAAAAAAGGTTTTCTTATTTGCCTGATTTTTCGCGAAACACAGGAGCTGATGTAGTTTTCAAAATGACAAGAATGTTGTCATCAATGACAGCTCTGAGCTTGTCATGAAATAAATGACTGCTTCCATCCCTTTCCTCCAGAGAATTGCATTTTGTCCAGTTTTAGTCTTAAATCTAGGAAGAATGACATCTTGTAATATCTGTAAGTAAGGCTTTTCGAATGTTGAAATGCAGACTATCTGAGCTTTGTCTGAAAATCATTGCTAACTGTTAGCTCTTTGATGCTGTAGAAAAAACTAGTTGGTGATGAAAATCCTATTTCCAGTGGCTGGGTGTCAACAGTAGAAAACTCCAGGCTTAAAATCAGGACCTGCGTAACAGCTTCTTTAAGAGTTGTCTTGAGGATAGATTTGATGCTTTTTGAGTTACATTTTGCTACTCTTTTTTTTTTTTTTTTTTCAGTAAGAGCTCAGGACTTAGTTCCTAAAATGTTTTGGATTATTCTGAAAGTAGTTGTTTAAATAGGGCCACATGTAGTCTGTGCTCATTCCAAACACTTATTTTGCTGAAGTTTATTTTTTTGGCTTTTTTTTTTTTTTTTTTTTTGAGATCTGTGGCTCAACCATTTGTATTGTTCAGTAACAGTAAACCCTGCACTCCTGCTTAATGTGCTGATGAAGACTGAAAGACCTGAGTGCTGCTTGTGCATAGCCTTACAGCTGTATTCTTTTAGGTAGTAATTTGTGCCAGTAAACTGTACTCAGAACAGATGGGTCAGACCCAAGGTTTGTATCCTACAAATTGAACAGTGGTGAACAATAGGTGCCTTGGGATCAGCATAAATACAGGGTAGCTCTTGAGTGATATTTTGTATTTCTGGGATTTCCTGAACCAAAAAAGCATACCTTCATTCTTTACTAGTGCTTAAAAATGGATATTTTTTTTCCTGCTGTGAGTTTTTGTTCCCATGATAATAAGATGTACAATGTAGCTATTCATGAAACATGCAAATATGCGTTTTCTTTTGAACTTAACTCTGCTGATATTGCTTGATACCTTTATCAGTTAACTGCCTTATTCTTCGTTTGGATTTTCTGAAGTCTGTTGCTCTGGGCAGTGGTACGGGATTGTTTCACATTTGCAGGGGAGCAGTAATTTTCTAATTGATGGAGAAGTCTTGATGTCAGATGATGGAAAATGTAATCGGGGTGTTGATCAGGAGGGTTGTAAGCCATATTGTTGAGAGTTGAGTGGAAAATGGAGTGAAGGGCAAGGGATATATCTTCTCACCATAGCACACAGAAGCAGGAGACCTGCTGAGAGCTGGTGCCAAGGGAATCTGAATGCTAGGAAATAGTACTGTGATCTCTTAGCTGCTCACTAGTAGTGCATGCCATGTTGAGAGGCAGGGAGATGGATCTGGCTACTTGTTCTCCTTTCTGAACCTCTTTCTATACCTGTTTACACCTAAAGGCAGTTTGCAATGTAGTTCATGCATGTTGATGAATAACACAGAAAGAAGATTTTCCTGTTGTGTGTGATCTTTTATTTGGGCAGAATATATTTTCTTGGTACGTTTTTACAGAGGAGGTTAGCAGAATAATTAGTCTTCTGCTCTTTAAATACTTCTGGGGCTGATGAAGAGGCTGAGGGGCTGAGTAGGACAAAATGATGAGAAGGAGTATTTATATGGTTTGTCCAGGAATGCAGGTTTACTAATCAGTAGATATCATCATCAGTTTTGGAAGTTAGGTTTTATTTGATATACACCTATAATTAATCACCCTTTAAGTTATATATTTGAAATTCAAAATGCACTAATAATTTTCGTTATGATTTGTATTAGATACTTCTCCATTCAAATGTGTCGTTGTACTCTGGGAATAAAGATACGTTCTATTAAATTCCGTGGCTGTACCATTAAAACCAAACCAAAACAACAAACCAAACAAAAATCATAAAATCCTATACCTGCTTTATTTATTTTTAACTTCTCGTGGGAAGTAAAACCTCAGCAATATGCCTGCTTTTTTTTTTTTTTTTTTTTTTTTCTTTCCTATTTTTCTTGTGAGGAAGCTGGTTACTGAGTGGAAAAGTACTGTTACTTTTCCACTCAGTAACAGTAACTGCATGTTACTGAGTGGAAAAGGAAGCAGTTTGTTGATTGTTCTCAATACCTCTCCACATGTGATTCTGATACTCGCTTTTAATTTATGTGGCTACTGACTCTTAATGAAGTTCGTAAGAATTTAATTTGAAATTTTTATGCCTTGTGACCAATGAATTTCAAAGTCTTTTGAAAGAGATTGGAGGAAAGAATGGAAGCTGGAACACAGTGGAGTCAGAATAATCTTCTGTGCCTGATCTTTTTCCAGGAAACACAATTGCACTAAGGCTTGGAAATTTTGTTGGGGTAAAGAATGTTCAAAATAAGCCTAAAGGAAACTAGTTCTGATGGTTCCTTGAATTCCTCTGCATTTTGTGAGAATTGTAGCACTTTTCCAGAAATATAGCTTTCCAAAACTTACTTTAAAGATAAATCGAAGAGTTGGTGGGCATGTAATTAGAGAACTGAGGCTAAAAATAAACCGCCAAGCTTCTATCGTGTTTTCTTCCTGGGAAGTTTTTATTTCTGGATCTTATTAGTGGGAGTCAGCCTTGTGTAGGCTGGTTGATTTCAGTGGTTCTGAGGATAGTAGTAGACATATTAAAAGTACAGTAATGCAAGCATGAGAGTTAAACTAACAAAAGACTGTGCCCATAAATTTCATAATTAAATCTGAAGTATGGCAAAGATAATATTTTGTTTTTTGTAGACATATTAAAAGTACAGTAATGCAAGCATGAGAGTTAAAGCAACAAAAGACTATGACCATAAATTTCATAATTAAATCTGAAGTATGGCAAAGATAATATTTTGGTTTTTCTGTGTTCCCAGGTAACTAAGCATGAGACTAAAGGACTTCTAGCACTACAATGATGACAAATAATTACATACCCATCTTGTAGTACCTTAAAATTGCCCAGCAACATGGCTAACAAACTGCCTACTATTGAGAAATGAAGTCCAGCTTATTATAATTGAAGCAGTGGTAAGGGCTGAATTGGCTCATCCCCTCCAATTTTAAAATAAGAGGGAGAACTCCAAGTAATTCCTTCATTTATTATTTCAGTATTGTAGCTCACTGTTTTCCTCTCAGTAGTTTAAAAGAATGTGTGAGTTTCAGTTAGCAAAACAGATCAGCAGAGCTTGTATATATGAGACAGCAGTGATGGTGTTCTAGTTAAAATCTGACTCATAATTAAAGATTGGTGCATAGGTAAGTCTTCAGAAATCTCATGTCTTCTGGGTAGACTTAGCTAGAGTGAACTTTAAGCCTGTCTTTAATGTACAGTTCAGCTGGTGACCCTGGCAGTTTGGCTCTTCTTACAGGATCTATGCTTATCAGCAGAACTACAGGGAATACAAAATCCTCCTCATTGCTGCACTGGCCTTGGGTTTGTAGTGGATGAGGTAATCCATTATTTCACTTCTGTTCAGTGCAAAAGAGAGTGGTTTTCACTTAAGAGGGCTGGCTTCTTATCTTCCTTGAAATTTGTGGCAATGGCGTCAGGTCACATTATGTGTAGCCATAAAGTGAGGGAAAGCTGAAACTTAATATACTCAGCAAATTCTTTTTGAGATGGCAGTAAGGCCTGTCAATGACAGAAGACTACCCCAAAGGAGCTGTAAGATTTTGCCGAGGGAAGTACAGAAGTACATACAGACAAACCTCAGAGCTAAAGTACAGAAAGTAAAAAATCACAGCTAGGTAATCTCAAGGCACTGCAACTGGCATTATACACATTCGTTTTAAATTGCAGCATGACTGAGAATAGAAAAATGGCCATACTAGAACATATCAAAAGTTCATTTCCACAGCAAAGGGTAAGCATACACTGATATTTCTCTGCCTTTACCTCAGAGGACTTCACATGTTGGCTTTGGCTTTGTACCTTCAGTAGTGGTGATTTCTTGTCTGATGGATTCTTATTTCACAAATTTTCCCATTTTCCCTTGAAACCGTGTAAAGTTCTTTTATCCACAGCACAGTCATCAAGGAGATCTGTGGTTCTTGACAGGAGGAATTACTCCTTGTGTTTTATTTTTTTGACCTGTCTTCTCTAACCTTTTTTGCACTCAAAGTGCAAACCAAAGGTTTGCTTAGTGGCATAGTAATGTTCCCTTTTTAATTCTTTCATCCTTTCCTAGTAACACTTAATATCTGATCTGCATTTTTGAGAACTGCCAGGCATTAAACTGCCATTTTCACAGAACTGCTTATCATAAGGCCTTACTCCTGAATGTCATGCCACATTAACCTCTGACTGTGGGATTTTCTTGAGTCAGGGTTGTTTCCTCCTAAGTGCATCACTTTATGTTTATCTGTATTAATCCACTCATTCTTTTAAGGTCCTTTTGCAGCTGTAGTGCTCAAGGTGGAAGCTGCAAAATTTAATCTTAAAGCCATTTTTAATTTGTGTTTGTCCTCTAACATAAAGCTAGCAAAAATAAAATTTGTTCTTAAATTTTATAAAATATATGGGCTTATGCCTTTAAACTTCCAACACAGCTTTGTAAAACTCCTGAATACTCTTGTAATGCATGTGTGTAATGGGCTTGTGTTAGTACAAAACCTATATTAAACCATCAGTATGAAACAAACATATGCTAACTCTGTGGCTATAGTCCAGACTTCTTAGGTGGGTTTTGACCTTAAAACTGTGGGTGTTTTGACCTAAACAATACAGGAATCTAATTTATTTGAAGCAGACATTTCTGTTTGGGCAGGCATGTTTCTCTGAATGTAGTGTCTGAGGCCTGACCTTGGCGATATGTGTTGGAACATAAAAAATTTGCCACAAATGATAGTAGTTTAAAAACATCATCTTCCTTTTTATTTTAATATTCCAAGCATTGTTTCTAGAACATCTGCTTGGCACACTTAACATCTTTATACCTTTTCCTAGAAAACTCTACAAATGCTGAGCATAAAATTGCGACGTGGTTATTCTTTGCTTACTCTGGGTTTAAATCCTTAGTTACCTACCTTTAGTTCTCTGTATATGGGTGACAGGCTACCCTCATTTGCATTCCCCAAATGGTTCCTGTTTTTGGAAACCCTTTGGACATGCTGTAAGAAGGTAAAAGTCCTGAAACAAATGAGGATGCTTGTATTTGCAGGAAAATCATAGAGACTTGGTCAGAGTTTCAGAATTAGCTCACTACTTTTCAGACTGCTGCATATTTACTTTCAGAGTATCTTTGCCCATAAACTAGTAAATACACTAAACCTGACACCACAGTGCAGTGCAGTCCACTGTCCAGTTCTGCTGGGAAAATAAATATTTTTCTGAATCTGAACATCATTAATTTAAATGTGAATAATGGAGAGAGAACCATGAGAAGTCTGTGCATGGCTATCTTTTGCATATGGAGCATTTTTTCATAAGCTTTTAAACTAGAAGTGCTGTATTGAGAAACAGGTAAGAACCCACTGGATAGCTTTGAGTCTTGGTAAAATAGTGTACAGGTGAAAAATGCTGCAAAAATTATCCTCCTTCAAACCCCAATCTCCACCCACAAACCTCCTCCTTAGTATTCTGAATACTACTGTTTCTGCCTGGAAGGGATTGCTACCTTCATTCTAGAAATGGGAGAAAATGATGTTCATCATGAAATAAGTTTTCTGGTGCTGTCCCTGCTCTTCTGTTACATTAGATGTGTATGTAGGGCAAGACTGTAGCAGAACCCTGAAACAAAAGAAGACAAAAAATCCTTTTGGGCCTCTGTAGCCTTTGCCAGAGCAAAGGTGGCTTTTGTGTTGGTGAAACAGAACTTCTGTTGTTCTGCAGTGCTTCCTATCTGACTGATGTAGGCTGGTAGCGTCAGTTTCATGTAGGAATATTTTTCTTGTTGGGGCACAGTAACCCCAAAGTGAAAATACAGAAATAAGTTTTGTGCCCCCAGGATGGGGTTGTAAAAGTACATATTCAACATAATTAGGTACCTAATTGGGTGCTTAAAGTTAGGTAATGTATGTACATATGTAAGTAATTAAGTTATATTGGAAAGTATTTTATTTGCCATGGATTGTGCTCTACTCCTTAAAAATCGAATTATAGGTAGATTTTATTCTGTAGCTATTTGAAAATGTTTGCTTTCTGGGTAATTTCCTTTTCTGGTTTGGGCTTTGTGTTGGTTTTTTTTTTTTATTTTGTGAGTTTAACAAAGCTTAAAAAACTACCCATGAAAAATCCAAGCCGGTGTGGAAAACACGAAAAGCATTTGCAAAAGGGAGACTTGAAAATAAGTAAGTTATGTCTAGCCAATTTTGTTATAGTTAAACACCCTGGGGTCAGAAATCACCAGAAACTGTTTCCGTCTGCTTATAAAAGCTAGTGTACAATTCAGCTCTTTGGATTTCAGTCACCACCTAACTCTTTTGGAACAGCTTTGTGTAGTAGATTTTCATGCCTTAATCTCTTGTCAGTAGAAAATACAGTAATGGGGAAAACCTGACAACTTCTCTTGGTAGTGAAACCAGCCATTTAATAACCGGGAGAAGTTAAGGAATTGCATTTCATACAAAACTGTGTTTTGACTATGTCTGATAATCAAGAAGAAGATGAGCTTCTACTTAACAGTTGGGGCATGGGCAACAAACAGCCTCTGGGGGCATTTGCTGCTTCCAGGTTGTTAACAAAACTGTTACCAGAAACTTCTGTTTAAATTGGTTACATGTGAGGAAATTTTGGAAAAAAGACAGTGGTAGCGCACTGGAAAACAACCCACCAGACCCTGGAAGAGAGGTTGGTTTCAGTTTATTCACATTGAAGGCCCCCAGAATAGCCCACCAGATAGCAAAATTAATGAATACCTAATTTTGGGCTAAGGCCTGTCCATTAGTAAAGCAGAATGTGCCAAATTTATGCAGGATTAGCAACAGGAAAATGCCGGCTCTAGAATGGCAAAGGAAAGACAGACAGCAGGCTGCTGGAACGGTCTAGCAGAAGAGTTTAAGAGAAAATTTTCCATTTTGTCATTAAGCTAATTTCTTGGCCGTGAGCCTTTTATTCTAAATATTTTAAAATACTTTTTTCAGTGCTTATTTTTGATCAGTACCAATTTCTGCCCTTGCATCAACAGTGCTTTGAATTTAGAATGTTGCTGAGTAACCTTTAACTATGTACCCTATGGTCTGTGCCTCAGTAGCTGCAGCTAGAAGCAGGGGTTTCAAATTAGCACAACCTGTCAGCTGTTAAAGAGGAGCTTATCTATTGTTATTGTCTTCTTGTAATGCTGCCATTTAATGGTGAGTACTAATGTTTGATGAAGAAACAGTTGTACTGGCTTGGATTACTGTAACATTATTTAATGCATTTGGGTGGCTGCATGCTGTTATGGATGAGCAGTGTCAGTCAAGCTCATCATGGTCTTATCTGAGACTATCTTCAGAATTCACTTCTATAAATCATAGTGGTTGCTTATTGTCTGTTATGTGTGATTAACCTATAAACTGTTACCAATAAAGGTTATAAGGAGAATGCAGGTGAAGTTGTGCTCTGAATCCCTAGTATTCTGATGAAAATTCTAACTTTATTTTTTTTTTTCAAGTTCAGAGAACTTTGTTTGCAGGAGCAGAATGATTTTAAGTGGTAATACCTTCATGTTAACGAAATCCTTAGTTTTTCTGAGTTACTTAATAAAATATATGAGTAGCTGTAGTGACTGAAATACGCCAAGCAATATTTGAATTAATTTCTCTAGATACAGTTCTTCTGCTAGTAATTTGAACAGCTACATGCAGTACACCAAGAACTTTTAAATAATTTTTTCTTTTTTTTTTTTTCAGTTTTGAATTAGAAGTTTCTGATAATTTTAGTTTTGTTTTGTTTTCATGCTATATGTGTATTGCATACTTCAGAATAGATAGTATTATAAAAAATGAACCCAATCTTAGAATCATAGAATAGTTAGGGTTGGAAAGGACCTTAAGATCATCAAGTTCAAACCCCCCTGCCATGGGCGGGGACACCTTCCAGTAAACCATGCCACCCAAGGCTGTCTCCACCACCAATGATGGAGCATTCGCAACTTCCCTGGGCAACCCATTCCAGTACGTCACCACCCTTACAGTAAAGAACTTCTTCCTTATATCCAATCCAAACTTCCTCTATTTAAGTTTGAGCCCATTACCCCTTGTCCTGTCACTGCAGTTCCTGATGAAGAGTCCCTCCCCAGCATCCCTGTAGGCCCCCTTCAGGTATAGGGAGGCTCCTGTGAGGTCTCCACGCAGCCTTCTCTTCTCCAGACTGAACAGCCCCAACTTTCTCATCCTGTCTTCATACAGGAGGTGCTCCAGTCCCATGATCATCGTTGTAGCCCTCCTCTGGACTTGTTCCAACAGTTGTATGTCCTTTTTATGTTGAGGACACCAGAACTGCACACAGTACTCCAAGTGAGGTCTCACAGGACCAGAGTAGTGGGACATAAATAAAAAAAATAAGTAAATAAATAAATAAAACGTGATGAGGTTTCATATGTGTATACTTCTGAAATTATCTATTGTAATTAATCTATTAGAAATATATCAATTATAAATGTTATATATTATATTTTTATCAAATTGTTGAAACACTAGCTTGATATGAAAAGCAGAAACAGACTTCTCTGGTTGGGGTATGGATACTAGCAAGTTGCTCCTCTTGAAGATGATGAAAGGATTTTTGGAGTGCTTTAATCCTAACCAGGTCACAGGAGGGATCTGGACGCTTTTCTCAAAACTCCATTTCAATGAAAATCTTGCTTCTTTACTTCTAGAAACAGAGGAGTTTCAAACAGAAAATTACATTGGTTTTAATACACTGTGTCATAAGAAGTTCTTAGTGTGTCTCCTGGGATGCTGTGTGTGTTTGTGCAATATATTTGTCCTGTCTTTCATAAATTGAATGATTGCTTTTTTTGTTCTCTCATTCCCCTCTGTCATCTAGCCGTCCTCAGAAGGTGTGTTTATGTCCATTCCTGCCAATACATCCACTGAAAGTCTCCGCCTGCTTGTATATAATTCAGCATCCAGCAGAGGTGAGTAAGGCTGTGGTAACTGTTGGGGTTCAGCTAGAATCTTAACACAGCAGAAGGTAGTCAAGAGGAAGCAGCTGTGCGTTAGCATCACGTAGTGAATTTTCTTTTTAAACTTGATGATTGAAATGCCAGCTCACCTGTTATATCTTTCATTCAGTTCATCTGAATTACTGTACCTTCTGAAATCATAACTTATTTCTGCAACTTCATCCATGCCAGACATCTTTTCTTATTTGAATAGTCATGCTAGGATCTGAAGTCTGCCTGCCTTGGTGCAAGTTGCAAGATTTAATCTTGATATGGTGTCTTACTCAGGTGTTTAGAGTTGATCCATGGATGAATGTGTTTTGATTATAGCAGTGGTCTTTTATTGATATTACTTATTTGTTAAAAGTATGAATTAAGCAGTGCATCTTAGTGATGGACATAGCTGTTTAGCCATGGAAAAATTATAGATAAGCTTCAAAACTGTATGTTTTGGTTTCCCTAATACAAGAATTTATATTGATGTGTTCTCATTTGTTAATAATGGAGTATGGTAGTGGATGAAAAGGGTTTTAGAAGTTGGACTGCATTTACATAGATCTGGATAGATGGTGGGTCTACAAATTAGACTTTGAAGTTCAGAAACCTCTGTTCTTCTGATCCAGGTGTTATAGTCACCATGCAGAAGGTCTTTGCTTGAGGGAACTTCAGTAAAATGTAAAAAAGCAAGTTAGAGAAAAATGTTCTATTGCAGAAAAACAGAACAGAAGCCATGACATATATGGTCCCTGAATGGGAAAGCTGTGATTTTTAGTTGGTATTTATAATAAGTATAATGCTTTGTGTTACTTTGTAATTCAGAAGTACTTAAATGTATGTCTAAATCACTTGCTGGAAGAAAGATTTAAGAGTGTGCCAGGGAACTGGTATTTAAACTGGCGCTTGAGTTGTGTTGAATTTCTTGTTCATGGTAGAAGATACTTGAAAAAGGTTTCATATTCTTTTTAGGTTTCATACACCATTCCTGTGTTCTTCTGAAAGGATATCTGCACTTTTTATTAATCAGCAATCACAGAAGCTGTCTGTTATAATGGAATGCCACTTTTCTACAAGTGTTTGTCTTAGGTGATCATGAGTGATATTTTTGACTCCAGAACAGCTGAGGCATACATGGCAAAAGAGGGGTTCCCTTTGCTGTAGCTGCTCATACTTAAAATACAATCAGTCTTGAAGGCAGATAAGCCTTCTAGACTGTATCTTATCCTTCAGTCTGCCATTTCATTACAGATAGACTCTAAGAGTCCATTTCAAAGGTATCTCATTAAACTAACCAGATAGGAAATGTCTTTCCCCTACTGCATGTTAGTGCTGGCTGTCATTCTCCATGTGTTTTGTTATTTACTGTCTTTGGAAGTCCACAGTGCAGTGAAGTAAGCCACCAACTATGGTCAAATGATGCCACTGAGACCTGTGTTCAGCTGAGATGGTAATGTAGGAAGTCAGGAGCAATATTCTCGGTGCCATGATTAATGTGACAATCTCTCCACATTCTTACTATCTAGAGGCCATGCTGACAGATAGACCTGTGCAGGTACCAGGTATTGTGAAAGAGAGAGCAATCACTCATTGTAGACCAGTGGATCCCATGTGAGGAATCATGCCATCTAGCTTCCATTTTATATCCCAAACCCAATATCAGGAATAATGGAAGGGTGAAGAAATTTTTTGCTCAGCCTAATCTCTTTTTCTTCTTTGCATAGTTCTATATATATAAAATCACAAGTTTATTTTACTTTTCTCCTTCTCGTATATACTGTTATGAACCTCATGTCAGGTCAGTGGTATAACTAAGTGTACAAACCCTTTACACATTTGTCTTACCTTTGCCTTTTATTGTCCTTGGAGTTAATGCCAGCAGAGCGTAGCCCATTATGTGCTTTTCAAAACCTGAGTGATAGCTATAACTGAGGACTGAACCCTTAAAGCATAGCAGAGAGTATGGTTTTAGGTTGTTCTGCTTCCCTGCCTTCTTTCTATAACTGTAAGAATTTTCTGGGTTAAGCATCTGAGAAGAAAACTTAGATTGTGTGTATTTAATGAATTTATATATTGATCTAATGCAAGTAATTAGCTTTGAATTGCTCATTGTAGTATTTGCTCTGTGTAGTATACCTTATTGAAGAATAAGAATCAGATATAAGGGGAAAAGTTTTGCTAATTGTCTTAACAATTTATAAATAAAAATGGAGGGAGTATATTTGCTGGATTTAATAAATATTGATATTTGTTAGAACTGTCTGGTTCGTTGCAGGTGGATAATGCTATGGTAACAAAAAGTGGCACTAATCCTCAGAAAAGAAAAAAATAAAAAAGGCAAAAGTTGCATTGTGTCTGGCTGGGATGGAGTTATCTTTCCCCACAGAAGACCTTGTAGAGCTGTGCTTTGTATTTGTGGCTGGAACAGTGTATTTTGGCTATTGCTGAGTGGTGCTATCAGAGCTGTCCCTCTAAACCCCTTCTCCAAAGTCTGGTGGGCTGAGGGCAGGCAAGAGACTAAGAGGGGACATAGCCAGAGCAGCCAACTCAAAGCTGACCGAAGGGATATTCTGTGCCATATAGTACGATAAAAACTGTGGGGAAGAAGGAGGAAGGGAGAGCAGCAGTAATTATTATGGCATATATTTTCTGGAGCAGCTGCTGTGCGTGTTGAGTCCTCGCTTCCCAGAAAGTGGCTGGACATTGCCTGCTGATGGAAAGTGGAGAATAATGTCTCTTTGTTTTCCTTTGCTTCACATATGGCCTTTGCTTTTCTTTATTAAACTGCCTTTATCTTGTCCCATGAGTTCATTTGCATATTATTTCCCCCTCCTTCGCCATCATGCTTAGGAGGGGCAGTGATAATGTGGCTTGTTGGGTACCTGGAGGCCAACCAAGGTCAGCCCCCAATATAAATCCTCCAGTGCAATTTTTATTTATTTATTTCAATGGCCAAATAATGAATAAACAAAGAATTGCCAATAACTATTAGAACACTGAAAAGAACAAAGGAGAGAGAAAGTGCTCCAGTAAGTGGAAATAGCTGATATGGTAACAAACAGGTTATATATAGTCTATAAAATGCAAATGATTTTAAATGAAGAAAATGATAAAGATACAAAACTTTTTTAAATGTTAGTTTGACTTAGCTGTTCTTAAGCTATTCTTAAGCTTCTGTTCTCAAGCAATTCCTTTCAGCTTTGAATTTTATGTTTACCTTCCTGTAAACGTAACTTGTTTTTTAAGTTGGGAAATTCAGTTTTCCTTGCTGGAAGAGGATGTATTTATTTGATATGAAAGGTAATTTTGAAGTAATGCTATGACATTGGAGAGAACAGTTGAATGACTTTCCTTGACTGATGATAGCTCTTTGGTTTTGCTTATCAGAGACAAATAATTGATTTTCTTCCAGTTCCTTTATTGCAACTTCGTATGAAGAAGGGAGTCTTCTGACTAGTGAATTGAAGACTTATTTAAATAGGATAAAATAAAGACAAATAATACCGTACTACTGTTGATGGCTTATTCCACTTTGCTGAGATAGAAGAAATCAATCGTAATTTGAAGGATATTTCTCCCTCCTCTTGCTAACGCTTCACTCCTCAGGTACTTTGATCTTCTTCTGTCCCTAGGGGACATGATGCTTCTGCTGTGCAAAGTGGTGGTGGACAACTTATTCATTCAACTCCATGATGTTTCATTTATAGAGGAGCAGTATTTATGTCAACATGTTTGTGGATCAGAAAAAGCAATATTAATAAAGGTTTCAGGCAACAGTGATAAAAGGCTTTGCAGAACTAAGTTAACAGCAGCTTGCTAGCAAGACAATGTGAGAACCCCAGGCAGCTGCACATTGTACTAGTGGAAGGTAACAGCCACCAAGGGAGAACTGTGAGAGCTAATCAAGGCCTTATGTATTTACAAATACTGAAATATAGATGCAGCTCATAAATCAAAAGATGGACCTCCTCTCCCCACCTCTTCCTGCCTTCCTTTTCATTAATTAGTCCTGTGGTTTAAGGGCTGTTCTTCATATTTTCATTGTCTGAATCATGAGACATTCATGTGGAAAATATTGGAAGAACTCATTTCTAACTGAGTTTAGGACTTTCAGACTTCTAGTGCCTTTTCTCCTGCTAGATTCATTTAATAACTTTCCTTTATTCCTTTTGTGATAAGTAAATAAACAGAAACTTTCATTCAGTTTTCTGTGTTGGCTTGATGTCTTCATTAAATGCAAGAAAACTGTCATCCCATTTCACTGATAAAAAAACAGAAATTGACATCCAAAATACTCAAGCTCAGTTTGCAGTATTTCTTGTCTGGATAAAAACTTATATGTTCCCAGCTGCGTTAAATGAAGGGCAGAAACAAATTTCTGTTTGATAAGTAGGGTGTTTTCTTCAGCTGGCAGTCTTTCCCTCTTCCTCCACTTTCTGAAGCTCTGCTCAACAGAGCTCTCTTTAATCATAGAATCATAGAATAGTTAGAGTTGTAAAGGATCCCAAGATCATCTAGTTCCAGCCCCCCTGCCATGGGCAGGGATACCTCCCACTAAACCATGCTATAAGGCAATGTCCAACCTGGCCTTGAACACTGCCAGTGATGGAGCATTCACAACTTCCCTGGGCAACCCATTCCAGTGCCTCAC
>JANRGW010040770.1:0-15489 GCA_024733675.1 Psilopsiagon aymara
GCCCCAACTTTCTCATCCTATCTTCATACAGGAGGTGCTCCAGTCCCATGATCATCCTCGTGGCCCTCCTCTGGACTAAAGTAGCTCTCACAGGGCACACATTTAAGCTGTGAACTCCTTGTGATAGGACTTCATGGATGATCATAGAATCATAGTATCGCAGAATAATTTGGGTTGGAAAGGGCCTCAAAAGCATCCAGTTCCACCCCCCCACTATGGATGGGAACACCTTCCACTTGACCAGGTTGCTCCAAGCCCCATCCAACCTGGCCTTGAGCTGCAGGGATGGGGCAGCCACAACTTCCCTGGGCAACCCATTCCAGTGCCTCATCAACCTTACAGTAAAGAACTTCCTCCTTATATCCAATCTAAACTTCCCCTGTCTAAGTCTGAACCTGTTATCCCATGTCCTGTGACTGCAGTCTCTAATAAAAAGTCGCTCCCCAGCATCCTTGTAGGACCCCTTCAGATACTGGAAGGCTGCTGTGAGGGCTCCCCGCAGCCTTCTCTTCTTCAGGCTGAACAGCCCCAATTTTCTCAGCCTGTCTTCATAAGGGAGGTGTTTTAGACCCCTTATCCTCGTGGCCATTCTCTGGTCTTGTAATAAAAGCTTATGTTAGTCCATAACGAGACAAGACAGTTCTGTGGAAAAGAAATTTGAGGAGGCTTACACAGGCTACATGAAAGCCATGCCAATCTCATGAGGTTCCTGTGAACTGTTGGGGGCTGGAAGACTACCATTATACAGAAGATGCTGCACTGGGGTGTGCAGTTGGCCTGGCCTTGAACATAAATGTCTTTTCTTGATCTTGTTTGAATTTGACCTTTCCGTATCACACACAAACTTGCCCTCCAGTGCCTTAAGGGTCCTACAAGAAAGATGGAGAGGGACTTTTTACAAGGGCATATAGGAATAGGATTTAGATACAAGGGGGAAATGGATTTAGACTAAGAGAGGGCAGATTTAGATGAGATATTAGGAAGAAGCTCTTCCCTGTGAGGGTGCTGGGGCGCTGGCACATGTTGCCCAGGGAAGCTGTGGCTGCCCCATCCCTGCCAGTGTTCAAGGCCAGGTTGGACAGGGCTTGGAGCAACCTGGTCTGGTGGAAGGTGTCGCTGTCTGCAGCAGAGGGTTGGAACTGGATGAGCTTTAAGGTCCTTTCCAGCCCAAACCATTATAGGATTCCATGTGGATGCAGCCCTTGCTGGCTGGGGACAGAGCTCAGAGCAGTGCTTCAAGCTGGCTCGGTGACCTGGGCTAGCGACTGGGTTTTGGCTTGCAGAGGAGCCCTCCTCTCTGCTGAGCAGAGCAGGAGAGTGGTGTCTCTCCTGACTATTCCATCTTGTCTAGTGTCAGAGCCTGAAAGCAAGTGGAGGTTTGAAAGGAGAGCAACTGCTCCTTGCTCTTGTTGGTGGCCAGCACTAGCTAACTTTGGGCTTTTCTCAGTATGCCAGATGGAGCTGTCACACAGAGCTGGCTTCGTGACTCCATCCAATGCCAAGCAGGACTCAGTGCCTCCTAAAATAACAAACCCTTCTCTCTCCTCACCTCAAGGTAAACCTGGAGGAGCTTCATTGCTGGCAGCTGTGTTATGCAGCAGGAGAACCAGATCAGCTCTGTCTGAGAACCAATGCGGCATTTAAAATGGTGCTTTTCTCTGTTTCTTGGAGCCCTCTGAGCCCTTCTAAGCCACCAGCCTTCTGCCCAACTGTGCTCATCCCTGCTCTGGGACCAGGGAGAATCAAAGAGTGACAGAAATCCCTTTGTCAGCCTGCCTGGGAAGGACGGTTACACAGCTATTAGCGAGCACAAAGAAGGGATGAATTCTCTCCTAAGTGCTCTGGGGACAGATTTAAATGCTTAGCTGCCATTAATGTTTATGTGAGTTACAGAGGTCTCTTCATACTGCCTTGAAACAAAAGCATTGAAAAAGAGGCCAGCTTTCCGCAAAGAACAAATTCACTTGATTTTAAGAGCCACTAAATGGGATTTTTCTTCATTTCACACTCATTAATTCCTCTGCCTGTGCTAGCTTGGGGTGGGATTCTGCTGCAGTCCAGCACATGCAGGCTGGCTGGCCCACTGCACACTGGAGAACAACGGGTCTCCTTCCACTGTCCCCTGCACTGTGAGGGGACAGTGGTCCCCAGAACTGGGTTCCTTGCCCCAAGAAGCACCAGTGATTTTGTTTCCACATGGAGATGCTAAGCTCAGTGTTCCAGCTTTTCACAGAGAGGGGAAATCACTCCAGTGTGTGTCAGAACCATTAACAGCATCTTGCTTCCTGACATCTGGTAGAGGCCCTGCAGAAGACAAGGTCTGAGGTCCTTCTGACCCCCTGCTCCCAGATGGAGGACTCCTCCTGAGTGTCCATCTCCTACTCCTTCCATATAGATCCTGCAGAACCTGTGAGTCTGCCTTCTGTGTCTGGTGATTAAATCCTTCTCCGAGGTGACAGACTGCATTAAAGCTTGGGTTTACTCCAGGGGTCATTGGAGGTACCTGTAGAATTTACAAACCCAATCAGTCATTTAATTTCTCTCTGCAGCCTCTGAATTATTAACATAATAACAGAAACCAGAAAGACTTTGTTTTTCTGTGGCATATGGCTATGAATCACATTGTCACTGCGCCTGCAGCGCTGCCCTTAATGAATACATTCAGGCATGCCCATGAGTCCCTTCACACATTCCCATGCGCGCTCCACTGTCGTATAGCATTAATTAACCTTGTTTAATGGGCTGCCTGTGATGGCTTGCAGCTCAGATTCCCCGGCGGGGTGACTCTTGCCATAAGCAGCAGGGGTGCAGCAGGAGAGCTGGGCAGATGTTTGTTTCAAAGGGGATGTGTCCAGGAACATGTCTGAACTCCACGAGTCTTGTTATGGTTGGGACTCTTCCTGGAGATAAGCACAAAGCCCACGCCCGTGAAAACACAAACCTTAGAGCTCCCATGTCCAGTGAGAACCCTATGTATGGGAACACCAGGTTTGAACAGGCTATGCTAGCACATCACTGTGAGCTGGGCATGCTGGTGTTGGCATCCCATTCTCCATGCTGGGGACAAGGCACGGGGCAGGGTGTCTGCTGTGCACCTCACCAACCTTACAATTATGGAGAAAATACAGTTTCCTGACTAGTTCATGCCCTGCACCTACACTGGTGGCATTGAGAACATCTTGAGCAGAGGGAAGGGCTGAGCTGAGGAGTGGGATGCATTGTAAGACCACAGGGAGAGATGCTCTGAAGGTGATGGACTGCCTTTTTCATTTTGTGAACTCATAGCTCGTTGTGTCATGGAAGACATTGTGATGCGAGGTTGGGAGAGTTCAGGGTGAAGCAGCTACATGTGGAGAGCGTGCACTGGCATCACAGAGCTCTTACTAAATGTTAAGAGCACATTTTACATGCTTTCCCATTAGGAAAGACTCAAAGAGTTATATAAGATCCCCTTTCTGGGATGTATATTAATAGAAAAAGAAAAAGCGTTCCACAGACTCTTTTAAAGGAAAAAACCTTACCATGCTGCAATTTTAATGAGGAGCTTGTAAACATAACAAACTCTCGCTGATTTTCTCTCAATTGCCTGTGTTGCTGAAGGCCAGGACCCTGCAGTTCTCAGCAGACCACCTCGCTGGGTTTAAGACATCTTCCTAAATCTGGGAGGGTTGGAGCTGTGCATGGCTGTAGAGGGCAAGCATGGACAGGGCGATGGAGTCTTTCACAGGGGCGCGGTGGAGAGGATGAGGCAGGGCTGGGTGGTCCCTGGGGTGCGTGGGGCTGCCACTGGGGGGCAGTTTGGGCTCTGCCCTCAGCGCTCCTCCAGCTTTGGCTTAGGGAGGGGAAGGAGAGATAGGGAGACCTACAGAGCTGATTTAGTAATCCCATTTTTATTAGAGATGCATTTGCTGATTAGCTCTGCATCTTGATGACTTGGGCACAATAAATTATAAAGGAATTTCAGAAATTACTAGGGTTATATTAGCATCTCCTGGGAAGGCAGCAGTAAGGTCATTTTCTGGGCCATTAAATGGTTGCCATTCGTTTGCTACCTCGCCTCTCTGACAGCAATGCCTCTTTCTCAATTTCAGCGCAGCACCATCTCAGCAGGCTCCACACATCAGTGACCTTGCATCCCTTCTGCACCATCCCTCCCTTTGCTCCCCTCTCCCATCTCACCTTCTTCCTCTCCCCATGCTGGTATCTAGGGGAGCATGGCACAGGACAGGCGCCAGCCTGATGCCAATGTCCTGATCACAGGAGAGATGATACATTAGGTTTTCGAATATTTGGGCTCCCTTCTGTGTCTGCCACAAAGAGCGATCACACCTCAAAACCCATGTAGTGTTTGCAGGCAATTTGCAGCCCACAAAAGAGACAAAATCCCTCCAAGAGGTAAATTGTCATGGCTAATCTGAGCTCTAGAGATAATAACTCTTACTGAAATCACAGCAAAAGGGGAAGACTCCTGCTCAGCTCAGCACAGGCCAGAGCAGGCTGTGGGTGTGTGTTCCCACCTCTAGCATGAGAGGGGAGGAGCAGAATTTTGCATGGCAATGGAGGAACCAGCTTTACCTTTCAGGGAGATTTTGGGTCTGATTCGGGTAGCCTGACCTGAGCCTTTCTGCTGATCATCTGCAGCAGACACGTGTCAAATCCTACAGGATTTTTGGTGTCTGGCACCCTGGAGAGCACAGATCCAGGGAGGTAGTGACTGGCTCACTTTGAGACCCAGGATGGATGTCGCTTGTCCGTGATCACTCAGGAAAGCCCGTGGAGGAGGTGGACACTGATTATCTGCGTCCCAAACCAAGGGCATCCATGATAATGGCTAACCCTCCTTTTCCTCTCCTTACAATCAGGGCAGCAAGGGCAGAATACCTTGGTGCGTTGCTGAAGTCTGCACACCCCAGGAAGACAGTGCTGAGCTTTAGCCTATCATCAGCCCAGATCACACACGTACCAGGTTCTCCAGCATGAGGATGAGTCCAGGACATGGCAATAACCTTGCTCTTTTTTCTCCCTGCAGAGCCAGCTTTCCCAAGCCCTGAATGGGTTGTCAGACAGAGCCAAGGAAGCAAAAGAGTTCCTGGTCCAACTCCGCAACATGGTGCAGCAAATCCAGGTACTGTGTCTCCTGGCTGGGAAACAGTCAGCCTCTTCCCACCAGGATGAGTTGTGCTCTGCAATCCTGTCCCATCTCCCCACCTTTGTTTGGTGGGTGCTCTTCCAAAGGGGGCTCACTCCGACTTTTCATATTACTCCCCTGCACTGTCCCGGAACTGCTTCTCCCAAAGCTGCCTGTGTCATGGAGGGAGCAGCAGAGACCCCAGACTCTGCCATTGGTAGATCCAAGGATGTGGCAGGACAGACCAAACCTGTTCCCCACCTGTTGCCACCACATTTGCTGTGAGCCAAGGGTGTAAGCATCCCGCATGCTAATGCTATGGATTTGTGAGTTGCAGTGGTGCAGCAGCACATGTAGAAATGGCCCATGTGTTATCATAGTGAAAAATAAGGTTTCCTGATTGAAATGGAGATGTGTCCAGGGTTGTGATGCTCTTCTCTGACCCACAGGAGAACAGTGTGGAGTTTGAGGCCTGCCTGGTGGCCCAGTGTGACGCCCTCATTGATGCCCTCAACAGAAGGAAAGCCCAGTTGCTGTCCCGGGTCAACAAGGAGCACGAACACAAGTTGAAGGTGAGACCTTACCCACCAGCTGGAGTGGTGCTTTCTGCAGGGCTGGCACCAGATGGGGATGCAGACTGGTGCTGTTTGTTGGCTTGAAGCACCATAGGAGGAGAGGGGAGGTCTGTGGAAAGCCAATCTTCTTGCTTTCCACATTAGCTGAACTTCATTTTGCTACATACGCTCAGCCTGCTCACAGCATGACAAGCTTCCTCCAGGTCATGGTTCTCACTTAATTACTCTGCTACTGGGCCAATTACTACTCCTTATGTCAGCAGTCCTGTGTACAGCATCCACAGGCTGGAAAATGACCTTGTTCATGCCCTATGTAGCTTCTGAGCTACTAGCGTGATCCTGCAAGATGCTGAGTGCCTGTAGCTTCTGTTGGCTTCAGCTGAATTTATATGTCAGTTGGTGGCATGAGATGGCACTTCCATCGTCAAGCAGGAGCAGGAATTGCTCTGTTTTCTGTGGGTGAGCACCTCATGGCCTCAGGGTGGTGTTTGCACTGAGAGGTGAATTGTTGGTGCTGGGGGAGCTGCAGTGCAGCTCTCAACATGAGCACTGAGGTCAGCTCAGTGTGAGAACGGGCTCCTGGCTTGTGTCATTCCTACAGTCATGACACTGCTTCTTTTCAGATCATTTAGGGATTAGAATGGAAGCAAAGGGCCAGATCCCACCTGGGAGTGGTGGAGTGAGTGTAGTAGCATAGTAGCAGTGCACAGTGTCTGTGGGACCAAGGTGGTTGCACCCTGGCCATCACTGATATGGGCCAGCTAAGGCATTTCACACTGACATCGCTTTGTGCTTTAGGATGAGCATTTCCAATGGCATTTCACTGTCCTGGCTAGAAACATCTGCGTCTTCTCTCTGGCTCTGCTTTCATCCCCTTGGCCTTGCTTTTGCCCACCATCCTGCCGGAGAGATTCCTGGACCTGCCTAAAATGAGGGAGGAGGCCATCAGTCTCTGATCTGCCTGCGGACGGTGGGCGCCACAGTACAAGGGCTTGTGAACGTTTCCATCAGGAGATGGACAATAGCAGCTTTGTGGGACCAAGCTCAGCATCAATGCTCAATAAAGCACAACCCCAAATAGGCATGCTGTGCCACCAGCCTGTCTTCTAGGTGCAGAGAAGGCCCCCACTGCCTGGTGGGCTCTTTTTCCCTCTTCCCTTTCAGAGCACAGTTAATTAAACTCTCATAAAGCCAGCAGCACAAAGAATTTCCCTGCTCAGCACAACCCATGGAGGCCTTTCACTTTTTGGCCAGAGGAAGGGATCTGCATCCCATTGCTTGCTCTTACCAGCACACATATATGTACATCGCAACCCCATCCACTGTTGTTATCAGCTGGCCTTTCTCATTAGTAGGTCTGGCCCTTAAAAGAAGAAACAGACCCTAGTTTTCACACTGGACTCTCTTAAAATGAGCCTCAAGCCACCCTCCTTGAAGGACCAAGCCCTTGCAGTTCCCCATGTGCCATGGGAAGGGAGCTGCATGGGTAGGAAGGGCTCTGTGGCCCTGCATGCTCTGATAGATGTGGAACACAAGCATGCATCCAGTTATTGGTAGCATCACAGCAGGAGGTGTTTAAAACCCAGAATCCGCTCTCCTCTGCTCTGCAGCCTATGGAGTGTTGGGCAGATTTTTAGCCTGAAACTACTTGGTTTTCCCTTTTAATTCTTACTGGGTTGGGATTGTTAAGTAATAGACGCAGCAGTGCTTGCTCTTACACTTATACAGGGAGAGTCTTGCAGCTGTGACCCACTCAAGTGCCAGCTAGTCTTGCACACTGAGATTTACCTCCTGCAGCTTCAGCATTATCAGGCTGAGAACAGTGTCTGCTGCTTCAGCATCATCTCCATACCCTCTGGTTTGGGGACAGGGACAGAGAGGGTCTTGCCTGCTTTCACAAACTGCAGACAGGACAGGGGTTGCAGGACAGTGTCAGTCCTGTTGGGTACACCCTTGCTGTCCTCACTGGGCATGCACAGAGTCTCTCAACCACACCAGGCCACCACAAGCCTGTCATGTGTGTCCACTTGCCACTGCCATGTCCTCCAGCATCTGGAGAAGGAGTGGGGCCAGGTGCCTGCTCCACCTCCAGGACAGACCTCCTTGTCTGTCCTGCTCCTCATTGCTGACCCTGGTTTTCATAGGATGGGTATGGTCTTCCCCAAGGGAAGATGTCCTACAGCACAGGCTGGTTTGTGCAGGGGACAGGGAGGCTTTCCTGCAGTGTTGTTCTAGGAAGAAATACCTCCTCTACAGCACACATGAACTGAGCACTGCATGCACCTCCCTGAAGCTCTTGGCAGTGCTGGTGTGCTATTCTGGTCTTCTTCTGGTCTTCAGGTCATAGGATGTCTTTGCTTTGTGATTTCACCATGGTGCATTGGCCACAGAGCCCTTGCAGGCAAACAGTGGTTGTCACAGTTCCCAGGGGAGTTAATTATATAGGAAATGCTCGCCAAGGGCTCCTGTCCATAGTGCTGGATCTCCAGAGATGAAATGCCAGTCCATGACCTTTCTTCGGGGTTACAGTCAAGATTTTCCAGGAAGCCCAAGGTAACTTGGTGTCCCTCTTGAATTAGGTCTCTGATGATCAGGACTGGTGTGAAAGGATGAGAAACGGGACAGAAGTACAGGCCTAGTTTCCTATATTGCACCATTTCTATATGGTGCAATAGGACACACAGGTCTGATAAGCTCGTCACAATGTGCATTATTTCCCAAAGCTGCAGATACCAGCCCGCTGCTTTATCTTACAAATCCCTCCACACTCTGCACTATTTTACCCCTCCCCTCCCATGGTTTCTGATCACCTCGGGAAAGGCATCAGTACTGGCAGCTGGGCACTGAGGATGCGTTGCTCAGCAGAGCTGTGATTGAGCTGCAGGGATGTCCCTGATTTCATGATGTCCCTCAAGCTTTCCGCTTGTTCTGTTGAAGAGCTGGCTCAAGTGTGTCCCCCACAGCATCTTATGTGCCATCTTCTCCAGTAGCTCTGCACTGCAGATCATGTCTCCATATTGCACTTTCCCATACTTGTTGGTGCCTACAGAAGCCTCTGATCAGAACAAGCTGGGCAAGCCTTCAGGACGTGTCACCACCAGCATCACACAGGGCTGTTAATGCAGCAGCTCTGCTTTTCCCAGCTCCAGCCTGAGCCTCCTCTCCCAGTAGCAAGAGGCAAGTCACCATGGAAACATCCACCTGGAAGTGCTCTGCTCAGAGAATGCATGGTTGTGGGATTCAGCACAATCAAACTGTTGGGATCTGTCCCAGGGATTTTTCCATCTGGTTTTGCAGCGCTGCAGCAAAGCACAGCACCAGTGCTCTGTAACACCGCTCTCCATTTGCACAGCCGTGCAGCTGACCCAACCCCATCCACTGTGTGCCCAAGGAGGCTCCATGTCCTCCATGTGACATTCCCAGCAGGACTCATCCCAGGCACTGAGGAGCTGAGGTTCAAGTGAGGTTGAGTCTTGAAAATCTGTTATCAGCCAAGTACTAAAAAGAGGAGGAAGGGGAGGAAGGCATGTAAGTAGAGATGAGTGCAGATGTTAATGCCTTCTAGGAGCTATATTAAAATGTAAATTATAGTTAATGTCATCTTACAGGGAATAAATGCTCTTGAAATAAATGTCCTATTTTAAGGTAATAGTGAACTGCTGTGAGTGCACAGCAAAAATCCTTTTTATAGGCTGTAATTAGCAGTCAGGTTCTGGCTGTTGCCTCCTTTGGCAGCTGAAGATTAAAAAAAAAAAGCTTTTGATAGAAACTACCACAAACGAAATGTGTGGAGCTGCCCAAATCCCTTTACCACCTGAGCCGTTAGCCCTTTCCCAGAAGATGCCACCATTCAGTGTGGTGCGTTACCAACATAGATTCAGGAGAGGTTTGTAAACTGTCTACCTCCATACAGGATTCATGGCAGTGTGGTTTCCTGGTTATCTGCCCAACACAGCCTTATTTGTTTGCATGAGTCAAGGATTTGAGGAACTTCCAGATTTCACTTTCAGCTCCCTTCATCAAAATACTCTTCATTACTGGGGTAACAGAGAGCTGAGGCACCCCAAGGAGTGGAAATCCCAAATGCAAGAGAACCACAGGATACTTGAGGAAATATGGAAAACTTCTGGCTTCACTGGCCTCACTGGGTTAAGACCATGCCTTCAAAGGTGTGGGAGATGTCTACGTTTTATTCACTATATGAAAAGGGGCTATAGCGAAGCTGGGGAGGGATTCTTCATTAGGGATTGTAGTGATAGGACAAGGGGTAATGGGTTAAAGCTTAAACAGGGGAAGTTTAGATTGGATATAAGGAGGATGTTCTTTACTGTGAGGGTAGTGAGGCACTGGAATGGGTTGCCCAGGGAAGTTGTGAATGCTCCATCCCTGGCGGTGTTCAAGGCTGGGTTGGACAAAGCCTTGGGTGACATGGTTTAGTGGGAGGTGTCCCTGTCCATGGCAGGGGGGTTGGAACTGGATGCTCTTAAGGTTTGGAACTAGATGATCTTTCCAACCCTAACTATTCTATGATTCTGTTCTTAAAACATTTCCTTTCGCTAATCAACATTCCTGTCTGCGTCCCAGTTCTCTTGTGTAGAGTGCAAAAGCCATGTAAAGCCATGAAGCCCCACTAGATCCCAACCAGAGATCACTCTTCTTGCCTTGAAAACGGTTTCTTGGTGATGAGGGGAACATCACCATTTCCCCTTCTGGCTTGCCTGCTGTGTAGGTGATGCAATTAAAGTGCTCTTTCATGCTCTAGTTCTTCAGATGAATAGGTGCTCGGTCCACAAAGGAGATCACTGTTACAGAAGGGCAGGATTGCTGGGGCTAAGGTGTAGGCTGGGACATTGCTGCATCCACTGCTTTGGGTACAGTTTCTGAGCACCCAGAGCAGGCTTCTCTGAGCTGCCTGTGACTGGGTTTTGAATGTCTTCAAGGCTGGAGACTCCACAGCCTCTCTGTTCTGGCCTTTGTCCACCTTTATAAATGTTATGTTTAAATGGAATTTCTTGTTTGCACACACATGCATGAAGATTTACGTAGCCTCAGGGGCAGCCTGCAGCAAGCACTTCCACTCCTGACCAGACCTTTATTAGCAGGGATAATCTGCCAGGAAGCCTGGTAATTAATGAGCTTGGAGCCTCCTTGGTGCTGGCCTCTCCTCACCCTGCTGCTGAGGAGCAGACAGGTTAGAGGGGCAAAGCCAGGGCTGGCATCTCCATGCCTCAGCTCCATCCTCCCAGGCGGTGCCAGGAAGCCCGCAGGTCTCAGCTGACACTGGAGCAGTGGTGGCAGGTCCTCTCACCTCATCTCTTGGCCAAGTGGGTGCTAGGAGACAGCCACCTCTCCGGAGCTGTCTTGGGACAACCTCTGCTTGTCTTCACTGAGCAACTGCTGTTTCTTGGAGGCTCACATCTAGCTGGAGGGAGCAGATGGCAGTTCTGCTGGTAATGCTTTGAAAGCATCTACTAAGGCAGGGAGAAGCTCACAAATTCATTATCCTGGGCAAAACAGAGATTTAAGCTGCAAAGCAGATAAGAAGATTGTTTACCAATCCCATCTTCACTGTCTTCCTGGTGGTGTGTGCATTTCCACAAAGAGGGGTCTTGCAGGAAATAAGGAGGCTGCTTTCCTGGGTGTTCAGGGTGGGATCCCCACTTGCCCATCTGCAGCCCAGCAGGCAGGGAAGGCAAAAACTTACTCTCGTTCAGCCAGTGCAGCCAGTATATGCCCTCAGAGCAGGGCTGGAGCCCACACTCTGGGCTCATCTCACACTCAGTGTTACACCATGGTCTGCTGCTGTGAGACCCAACATCCACACAACACTTGCAAGAGTGGAACAACCCCCCCATCACCCTTTCTCTTGAGCAGAAGAGATCAAACTAATGCAAAGGATTGCTTTGCATTGCATGGCAGGGGCTGCGGATTGCTGCAAGGCTTTGCACCTTCTGGATCCTATTCTGGAGGACTGGCCATCCCTGCTGAGAAAGGAAGTCATGGGGCTTCCTCACACTTTCAGAAGAGGTCTGTGTAAGAGACCAGATCTCCAGGACTAACTGTTGCCTCCGCTGCATCCCAGCAGAGCCATCCCAGTGCACTCAAGCGTCAGAAACTGGCATTGAATGAACTCTCCCCTCTAATGACAGTGTTGAAGGCCAAAACCAGTGTGTGCCCATTGTGCTGCTCACTAGCCCTGACTCAGGGCAATCCAGCATCTCTGCAACCCTCTGTACACACATCTTAGTCTAGGGGAGCAATACGAGAGCTCCCTCTGCTGCCTTGTCCACCCTGCACACAGCCTGTTCCGTTGTCCGGGCTTGCTCCAGCCTCCCTGTGCTCCAGGCTGGAAACATCAGGTTGGGATTGCTCAAAGCAGCAGGGAGTGAATGCTCCCTAAAAGCCAGGAGCCGTCTAGGAGAATGCTTCCTGGCATTTCACAGAAGCAGATACGTTGTCCCAAGTTGCAAGACTGGTAATTGTTTTCTTCCTGTTAGATGATTAAGTAGAGGTGATTAAATTATAATTAAACAACACAGGATGTGATTGATTGCCCTGCAGGAGCCATTCCTCTTCCTGAAGCCCAGGTTTATTCACCACAGGACACTGACATGTGCTTTGTTTCACCTCCCCATCCCTCACACCAGTAGGGATGCTCACTGGAAGAGCCCAGGGCATTCATTTTGCTGTGCTTATGGAGTGGGGGGCACACAGGCACTGGGGTTCACTGAAATGTTAATCACTGCTTCTTGCAGCTTTCCCCATTGCACTGCAGATGCAGATGCTGAGGCAAAGCTCATCTTCACTGTCTGTATCATCCTGAATACCTGCGATCTTGGGAGCTGCATAGCTTTGTTCAGTCCTAGCAGAGAATTTTACCCAGCTTTAAAGCTCTTACAAGGAAAAAACAAATAATCTGCCATGAGCACATTCCTCTAAAGTATAAAATCCCTCTTCCTGAGCTGCTCTGCCAATCTCCTGTGACAGAAGTCTCACTGACACTGAGTGCAGACCTGCAGTGTCTCCTTCTCTGGGGATTCAGCATGAGGGACCAGCCAGCCTTCAGATATACCCTCGTGGCATCAGAGCCTGAGCCGTTCCTGCCTGCTGTGTCTGAGGGAAGGTCAGCAGAGCCTGCAGGCTCAGGCCAAACCACAAACTTGGATTCTGCTGGTGGGATTCTGAAACACTCCCCATGGGAGAACTATCCATGGCTACGAGAAGATGTGCTTTAGCATGCAGCTTGGGCAGCTCCAGGCAGAGTTCAGCATGCTGCAGGGAGTGCTGGCACAAAGCAAGTGGATTTATCTCCACTCACTGGCGCATTTCTCCCTCTGAGCTCATCCCCAGGATTCCACTGCAGCCAGTGGAGAAAATGAGGCAATTCTGCAGCATAGTCCATCTCAGCTGATGGGAGATAAGTGATGTCTCTCTCAAACGCATTAGTCAGAACTGAGGGAGGCGGTGCATTCATTCCTCTTGGAAATACCAGAATACCCGGAGCCCACCCCACAGCCTGGCTCTGTGCCGAGGATGGATAGGGCAGCCCACAGAGGCTGCAACAGCAGCTGTTTATCTATGAAGGTAGGCATTTGCTTTGCATCAAGTTCATAAACTGCCATTTGGAAGCTGTCTTAATTAAAGACAGAGCATGGAACTGCCCTACTGCTTTGGATAATCACATGAGTTAATAATATTGAGCTAAGTAAGGCTTGCTGGTTTTCACCAGGTTTTCAAAGATCTGGAATTTGGTGTCTGAGCCTTAGCCAGTTCGGCCTTATTCTGTTCCCATGAGTCTTCTGTCTCCTTTCGCATTGCCCTGGCCCTGTCCTTGTGCTCACAGAGCACCAAAGCCCATTTTCTCCCCATCTCCCAAAACCTCACAGCTCCGAGCAATGCTGCTCTCCTTGTGCCATTGCAGGTGGTGCGAGACCAGATTTCTCACTGCACGGTCAAGCTGCGCCAGACCACGGGCCTGATGGAGTACTGCCTGGAGGTCATCAAGGAGAACGACCCCAGTGGCTTCCTGCAGGTTGGTGTGGAGCTGCTCATGTCTGCTCTGTGAGGGGAGTGGAAAAGGCATTGCACAGCCCAGGGCCATGGGGTTATGCAGCAGAGTTGGAGAGTTACACCAAGGGTGATGTCCCCAGCTTTTCCAGCTGTAAAATCAAGGGCCATCCTCTCATTACCTACAGGTCTGCAGCAGAAGAGAAGCAGAACCAGGACAGGGACATTCTTACTCTTACCAGAGAAAGAGAGGGTTGCAGTAGATGGTGGTGTATCTCTGGAGCAGTGATCACAACATGTTGTCTCATGGCTCTCCAGAAAGAGATGGACATACAGCACTTGAGAAGTGCATCACACCACTCATTTCTGGGCTCATCTCTTTGGTACTAGACCCTGGCTTTAAAGCAGTCCCCAAAGTTCCTGGGGTCGCTCTGCCAATCTGAGCCTGCAGTGAAGGGTGATGCTAGAAACTATGTGTGATGACAGCCTTTGGCAGTCAGGGGCAGACATGGCAGCCTGGGAGGCACAGGGAAGGAGAAAAGCAGGGGAAGGACAAGGCACAGCATACAGGGTAGCCCTTGATAGCTGAGGCTGTTCCTTGCCACCAGATCTCCGACGCTCTCATCAGGAGAGTACACTTAACTGAGGACCAGTGGGGAAAGGGGACGCTTACACCCCGGATGACCACAGACTTCGACCTGAACCTTGACAATGCCCCTCTGCTGCAGTCCATCCATCAGCTCGACTTTGTCCAGATGAAAGGTAAGAACATTTCCAGTGCCTTTCAGAACCCTGTCTCTGTTCATGCTGAGTGCTTCTATGCAACTCATGACAGAGAACGGGCAGGAGAGGAGAGCTTCTCATCTCCCAGCAAGCCCCAGACCCAGAGTTATTCCTGTTCCTGTGTATTCTGCACCCCTGGGCCATCTGCCTCCCTGTCTCAGATCCCTGGGCAGCTGTGTGCTAGACCAAGGTGCCAGGAGCTTGATTTTGCATGGCAATCCAATAGAAAGCGGTCTGCAGTCTGGGACCAGGGTCTCAGGAGCAGCACAAGGCACTTCTGAAACCTCTGCTGCCACACGTTTGCTTGCTCAATGCTGAGCAGAATCTGGTGAGGACCAGTGAGCAATCTGCCTGCTGCAGGCAGCCACAGGGTCCGTCCTGACACAAAGGCACAAACAGCTGCACCACTTAGCTTGGGCTCTTTCCCTCCCATCTCCTTACTGTTGTTTTAGACCTTCATTTCAGATTTAATTTCCTCCTTGCTCTGCATTCCCTCTGTGATCACTGTCCCACACTGTGGAGCTGCTGCATTTGCATCGCTTTGCAGGAAGCAGAGAGCTGCTGCAACCTGCAAGCAATTTGGAACTTGTCAAGCCCTGGGAAGCTGACAGGAGATGCAAATGGGCTGTGAGGCAGGGAAGCTCAGGGGGACATTGAACATGGACCTGTACTGGTGCAAATGAGCTGCCTGGAGGAGAGGCCACCCCCTGCAGTTCTGGCATGGCTCTTCATTGTCACCATAGATAGATTTCCTGACTCGGGAGCCATTGCTCAGACCAACATTTATCAGTGTTCAGGCACATGAAGGCGTTGACCATATGCTTCCTCTGTAACAATAATGAGCATCTGCAAATAATGGCCCCACTGGTATTTGCTGCAGTGAGAAGGGTGCATTGGGCATGGCTGCCGGGAGCCATCGTGGCTGCTGGGCTGTAGAGAAGGCCTGTGGCTGCAGCCAGCTCTGCAGAGGGTGCGAGAGTCTCCCGTGTTTGAGCC
>JANRGW010040771.1:0-26512 GCA_024733675.1 Psilopsiagon aymara
GGAGAAAAGGGCTGATCTCCTGAGCTGCAGAGATTTAAGCCAGCTGTCGACTGTCTCCTGGCATTCGGGTTAGGAAGTAAATACAGAAGGAGGGGATTTTTACATCCCTCCTCTATGGGAGGAGCATGAGGGAGCCTAGGAGATAAGGGATAAAAATCTGTGTAGTGGGGTAAATGCTGTGCCCTATCCAGCATTAAACAAATTGGAGGGAGGTATTTTGTTACTGGTGGGGAATGAGCCTCCATCACGCTACCCTGAAGACAACCCTCCCTAGATGTGAAGCTGTGGAGTCTCAAAGCAGGTCCCCACACCCCTCAAGCCCTCTTTTCCTAAGAAACCCCTTTTCCACAGGACACTCATCGGAATAGGTTTGCATTGCCTCCAGTTTTGGAGGTACATGGCACAGTCTGGACAGCCCCCAGAGATCCCCAGGCTCATCTCATGCTCTGTAGTACCATAGAGTTGCTGAGCAGAGGAGATTTTGACAGTTCAGCCTCGTTCTCTTGGATGCTGAAGGCTCACAGCTCCTTTCAGCTTAAGTAGGGCTGTCTGTACTCAGCACTTATGAAAATCAGCCCTAGGTCTTTGCTCAGATTAACAATCAGTATGAGCACAGTGGCTGTTGGAAACCCAGATCTTCATTTATCAGTGGGGAGAGCATTGCCAGCCATGGATTTGGAGGATGTGGGAGTCAGGCTCTGGCGGCCATTCATCCCTAGTTTCACTACCAAGCTGAAAATTTGGACCTGGTAGTTGTAGTATTGGTCAGAATGACTGCTGAGGAATCTGGACTTTGGCAGGGCAACAGACATGAACATGTTACCTATTACAGCTGTGTTAAATGACAGTGCCATTTCCACCCATCATTTCAAAGGCCAATAAATGTAGCCAATATCTATGCAAAGGCCGATCCATCTCAGCATTCTGCCTCCAGCTGAGGCCGGCAGTGAATGCTGATGAAGGAATGTCACACCACAAATTCGTAGTGATCCTTGGCCAGAATACTCTCCCAAACCCCAGATGTGTGGGTAAGAGATTTCTCAGTGTAACCAAAATGAATTTATTTTCCCCACTGATTTCTCCAGTTGCCTTTGATCATTCACAATGCCCAGTGGCGAGGAGCAATACAGACTAAACAAACTATGTTTCTGGGTGAAAAATCATTTCTCATTTTCCAGATGTTCTGAGTTGCCACCTGCAAATTTCAGCTCCAAGTTCTTGCAGTGGAACAAAAGGTGAACAACTATTCTTTGCTTATCTTTCTCAGCCCATTTTATCTTTATCACCTCCCCCCTCAAAAATTTCTTTCCCAGAGATGAGGAAACACAGTCACTGCAATTGTTTCTCATACAGACACTGGTCCGTACTTTGTTGATAGCTGCCTCAAATACTAACTCAGCTTCTGAATGCTTAAGTAGTCACTGCTAACTTGATGAATAATTCTGGATTTTGTCTTGTGTAACTGGGGTTAATCTGCAGTGTGAATATAATATAAGAACTGCCCTCCTTAGCCAGCTTTTTCCTCCCCTTGTTGACACGATCTACCTGGTAATAACCAAGGGTTACGGGGAAGGGTTAATTTTTAACCTGGACCTATTTGATTGCCTGGCTCCCAGCCTGGTTCCGGGAACAGTTGTGCAGAGTGGGAGGAAGCAGGTTTCACTGCAGAAAGGATGAAAATAAAGCTCTAAAGTCAGGGCTGGATCCTGGGAGCTGGTTAGGCTGGAGCATGGACCTCCAGCTGAAGTGCTCCTGCTTGAAGGGCACGGCAGTCCCTGGGTACATGGGGCAAAGACCTGCCCAAGCACCTGCTAAAGCTCCTGATTGCTGCTGGTATTCATCTTCAGTGGTCCTCAGCCATTAAGCATCTTGCTCACCCCATTATGAAGGCCATGCCAAAACCTGATGCTGTCACCTCACATACTTCTCCTGAACTTCTCTTTGATGGGAGACCCTGGGGGAAGGTGCAGGGGCTGGAAAGGAAAGTGGTGGTTGTGATAACACAGGGTCCGGTTTCACTGAGTCCTTTTTCAAACACCAATTGAAAACCCTACCTGACACTTGACGAGTTTCCAAAATCCTCTTTCTTTCCAGGATCTACCCATAGCCCTTGAGTAGGGAGAAGAGGCTGTGAAATGAAATCCCTGTTTGCTCTGTGAAACAGCTTGACAATGTGTTGAGAGAAAGTGTTACTCACTGCCCTTAGAGCATTCAGAAAGGCATCCATTTATCTCTCTTTTCTTTTTTCCCCTTGTTTCTTCTAAGGAATCTCTGGTTGTAATCCCTCTCTGGGATTTTTCACAGTAGTCTGATAATGTTAATATTTATCCTGTCTCAGAGATGTGCTGGCAGCACTGTGCTCTCTTTCATTCCATCTTTGTGCATCTATAAGGTGTTCTTGTGTGGCTTTAACTTCGACACCCAACCTGGTGCAGTGACAGGTAAAAGCACTCTCCATCGTGTCCTTTCACCTCTCTCACTAACATTGGTTTATTTTCTTTGCTTTGCTAACTTATTTATTAAAAGGCTCAAGATTTTAAGTAATGCTAGGAACAGTTCAGTAGTTAAGGGATTTGGGGTTTCTGAGGGTAATTCCTTGACTATTCCTTGCCCTGTATGAAAGAGTTGATTGCAGACTTTTGGCAGAAGGCTTGTGGGGACTTCGAGACAAGAGTTTTTGCCAAGAGTTCAGTCTTTGAAGTAAAGGACCCATGAAGAGGTAAAGCTTTGTTGTACCGATGGTCAGTGTTCTGGAGTCTGACCAGAAATTCAGTGAAAAGCCCATCAGGGTTTGTGCTACCCTTGGAAGAAGTACCTGCAGAACAGCAACAGAGAGACAAAATTTGTCATCGAGTTAATCAGAAATTCCCACTCTGGGGTGTAGCACAAGCAAGTGAAAGAGGGCAACAGTGGGGTTTTGTTGTACGGAATTAATGCCTGACAACACTTGTGAATGTATTGGAAGCTTTGTGAACATCTGTATTTATGCTAAAGCCTCCTGACTGGGAGTCAGATGAATACAGAGAAATCATTTGTATAAAGATGAGTTTATAGGACCTATGGATGCTAAGTACAGCCAAGAAACAAATAAAAAATGATCTAAACTGGCTTAAAAAACATGTAACAACTAAAGCAATCTTGAATTTGTTATTAAGAACCTGACTTAGAAAATGTGAATGTTTGCAGCTGGCTGTACTTCCCCAGTGACAGCTGCAGTTTTTACCACCCACCCTTATACGCACATGAGGATGATGTGGGAGTAGGGAATGTCCCTGACACCATCCATAAGGGGATAGAGACCCGAAACAATTGATTTCACCTCAAACTTTTATTGATGCAGTGGAATATCCTCAGTTGAGAGCACAGATAGGAGCTGGCTGGT
The DNA here is from genome assembly GCA_024733675.1 of Psilopsiagon aymara. NCBI lineage: Eukaryota > Metazoa > Chordata > Aves > Psittaciformes > Psittacidae > Psilopsiagon > Psilopsiagon aymara. Next base: position 3,383 of record JANRGW010040771.1, read on the forward strand.
GAATAAAATTTTGGAGTTATTCTCTCTGATTTATTACTGTAAGGTTAGATTTAGCAATGTGTGAAATTGCATTGAACAGTTGTAGCACCAGTTTGTGTGGAGTATGGCTTTACATGCAAACACATCGTATTTCTAGGACTGAAGTTTTTCTTCATCACTTCTACTCCGTCCAGAACTGAGTAAATGTTAACCTCCACATCTTGTATTATATGGGAAGCCTGATACCAGGTTGCCTCCAAAATGCTGTTTCTCCTACAAGGAGCTCCCTAATATGTAATTTCAGCTCACTTTAATTCATCTCTCATCTTTACAAAAAAGCAGAGAAGAAAGAGGTTGAATAACCTGGAAGTCTTATGAAGACTTTTCCACAGATGACACCAGAGGCAATGAACACTAATGATCATTTTATTCCAAAAGCTGAAAGAATTACTGTCATCAATAGCTCCTTGGATTTTTCCTTCATTCATACACATTCAGGTTTGATCATCTGCTGACCTCAGGGGAAAAAAACCCTTTGCGGACCACCAGGTTTCTACAGGAAAGGGAGGAAGTTCAGCAACGACTACAGTCATAAAAGAAGGAAATGTTAAACTGTTTTGTAGTTTCAATGAGGTTGGATACATCTTCTAATCCCAAATGTGGTTATTATTTCATATCTGATCTGCTTTCTTGCATGATGCACATTTCTGGCCATAAGCAACATAGCTGCTGACCAAATTGGTCAAGAAATTTTCAATGTGGCCATTCATTTCGCTAAAGCACAAACTAGCTAAGTGCCTGAGCAAAGCATAGAATCAAAGAACCACAGAATGGTTTGGGTTAGAAAGGACCTGAAGATCATCCAGTTCCAACCCCCTGCCATGGGCAGGGACACCTCACACTAAACCATGTCACCCAAGGCTCTGTCCAACATGGCCTTGAGCAGTGCCAGGGATGGAGCATTCACCACTTGCTTGGGCAACCTGCGCCAGTGCCCCACCACTCGCACAGTAAAGCACTGGATCAGGCACTTTCAAACTGAGACAAAAGAGAATTAGGCCAAGAATATTGAAGGGAACAAAAAATATAATGAGAAGCTGACACTGAACAAATCAATAGCATAAAGATCAGAGCTTCTTTTCTGAGACCTACGCGGCAAGCAGCAACCTCCAGAAAAAATCCAATTCCCTACAGTCCATAGCATCCTGTAGACACAAAAACATGTTAGTTAGTTCACATGTCAGCACACCCATCTGAGTGCTTCTTGCCTCCCCATGAAATCGCTGGATCATGTAGAAGGGTATTGCTGTCTACACAAATTCCATTATGCTGTACCAGGATTGACCTGAGAAACCGCTGCTACCAAGTTAAACCATAGTCACATCCATGCTAGGAAACAGATGCTATCCTGCTTCAAGGGAAAGAAAAATACATGTGTCAGCGTTACACCAGAAAATTCATGCACTCATTAATTACAATTAATTAATTCTTATATTACACCCCAGACATGGAGTTGTCACTGCCTTCTACTGCAGAACTCCTCCCATCATCTGACCTGGCTCCTCTGAGCAGATTTTCTCAGTCAAACCAATAGAGTTTTTTCAGTTCTTCCACTAGATCTGCAAAATATATGCAGATTTATACAGTGAGGCACATGCTAAATACTCTTGGGGAAGGAGTAGAATCGACATTAATCAGATATTAAAGGACTTATGAGACAGGGAGAAGTTTACATTTGGGCATAGTTTGGGGTTGGTAGCTATATATACATATGCACAGTTACAATGTATAGGTGTGTATTATCCTTCTGTTTTAAACAACTGGATTGCATAAACTAAAAAGGAAAAAGGAAGATGCAGGAAAAAAAAACACCTAATCACACTAATGTTAGGGAGCTGTGGCTAATTTGCAAATGGATACCAAATGGAAACACACTTTAATCTGTGTTGCTTTAAAATCAGAAAAAAAAAAAAGAGGAGGAGGCTGGGGTTAGTAAGCTATCTGACAGTCTGAGCAGCTCATCTGTTTGTAGGGATTGGGTTGGGAGCAGATATTCCCAAGTGCTTTGAGTGTCAAGTGCATGGGATATAGCTTTTGATCAGAGGGGCAAGGTGCTACCTTCACTTCCCTGAGATGGCTCCCACTGCAAAAAGCTACCTCTTGATGGAACAAGGAAAGAGGGAGGATTTGATAGTGGCGAGAGGGACAGGGGCAGCCTTGCACTGTGTGTTTATACCAGACCCTGGCCTTTTGCCTGGCTGTGTTCTTTTTAATTTCTAGAAATCAGAAATAAGCTGATGTGATTAAAGAACAGATCTGGCTTAATGCTCTTCAAGCTTAAAAAGGTGTTAAAGACTTGCCAAATTACAAATACAGGCCTAACAGATATCCAAAATAAGGATGGTTGCCTAATTCCTTTACACTGAGAGACAAAAATGAAGGGTGGCATTACTGTGAGTGATGTACAGATAGCAGCCTGGCCAGTGAGAAACACCTGATAGATAGTGCACATCTGAAAACACTTTATGTCCAGCTCACCCTTGGTCTGGATAAGCACTAGTGTTTGCAGGCTCTTAGCTTTGGTGATGGTTTGCTGTTAGTGACCCAGTGGAAACAGGGTTTTGTGGTGTTGCCTTTCCTAGAGGAGGGGCCAGGCTTGGTTTTCCTTTAGGTTACACTTTTTGTTTTCTTTTTTTCCCCTTTTCAATGCAATCTCTTGAAGTCATCTTGCATTAATTATCCGTCATCTTAACGACACTGTTGCGCGTTAGACGAAGAGATATCTGAATTCAAATAAGACTTGACCCTAAGAGGGACCAGCTCCCTGGCTTTTTCTTCTCATCTCCTTAAATCTAAAAATTGCTAAGTGATCTCTGAGGCTCAGGCTTTCCTCGGAGATTAGTGTAAGAAAAGCCCCAACATCTGCAAAAGTGACTGCTTTTGACAACCGTACAGATATCTTAAAGAGCAGGAATTTCCCTAATAAAACCCCTTAAAATAAGTCTTCTTAAGATTTCTTAATGCCACAGTGATCAGTTTGCATGTTTCAGAAATTCAAGAATTTTTTATCTGCTTTGGAAAGTTATGGAAAAAAAAAAAAAAAAAAGAAAAAGAAGAGAAGCAGGTTTATTAAGGGGAGAAGTATTTGAGATGCAGGAGAGACGGGGTAGCAAAGCTTAGGAGCTGGTGATAAAACCATAAATTGTATAGCTCAGGGAATTTGTGGACTGACTAAAAATGACAAAGCAAAGCAGCCCAAGTTGGTCATCAGAATAATAACAAAGAGGACTTTTACCAAGGGGGGTGGAAAAAAGCACATGAACCCTCTGGCATTCCGTAGGCAATTTAAATAGCTTAATTCGGCATTGTTGTGATTAGCCACATGCCTGATAGCCTATGGACCAGAGCCTTTGCTGGTGTAAAGCAGAAGCTTTCCCAACTGCCCTATTCAGCAAAGCATCTCTGTTAAAGACGGTGTTTAGGCATCTACTGAAATACAAGTATGTGCTTAGATCCCATCAAAGACACTGGGAATGAAGCACTGAAAAAGAAAGCTGCACTGGCACATATAGAGATTAAAGTAAATATGTCCTGGAGCTGGGACATGAGCTCCTCACCCAAATTTACTGTGCATTTGTAGCCGCTTGGATGCTGGCACAAAAGACCAATCTGACTGTGTGATCCCAAAGCACAGAGAGACGATGCTGGATGTGTTTGTAGACTTTTGGTGCTGATTCTGCACTCCTTTCCCCTGCCCAGAGACTGGTGTAAATGCATAGATCTCCAGTGTGTGGCAGAACCAAGTGTACCATGTTATTAGGGCTGCGTATGCAGTGTGATGGGGTGGGCTGGCTGCCATGATATTGCTTCCAGGGGTAGAATTCAGGTTGGTGCTATTGCTGCTCAATTCAGCAGATCTGCAGCAGGGTGAGTGGGGCTGAACAGGGCAGGGGAACCCTGGAGCAAGAGCTTCCAGCACCCATGCATACAGGCTGTTCAATTGCAGCATGTGCTTTAAATGGTAAACCATTGATGTGAACGCACTTGAGGTTGGTCCCTTGAGCTGAGTTTCAGTGAAAAGTCCCACTGAGGGCAGGATTATTGGAGAATTTTGAAGGTGTTGGTCAGTTGGGGTATTTGCTGTTGTTTGCTTGGTTGGGGTTTTTTTTCTTTTCCATTTTCTGGGACTCCAATGAAATGAGCAGGACAGCAATGTAGGTGTCTGAATTTCTGACACATTTCTGCTTGCCTGCTGTTGTACTTCCTTCCCATAAAAAATGAGCAGGCCTCGGCACCAGATAGTCTCATTTGTAATCTTTTAAAAATATATTTAATATGTTTATTTCATTATATTTAATTTTAGTGTATTTCATTTTATTTAATTTGATGTTCTACAAAAATAAGAAGGAGTGCCGGCAAGGCAAAAGAATTCACCATGGAGATTTTTATAACATCTAGAGATCAGGGTAAAATGGAATCTTACCAGGGATAAACTATGGAGGGTTACACTTATTTAAGCTTCACTTGCAGAGAGAGGATGCTGATGGTCTGTGGCTCCTACACTACAGGCCCATGATCAACTGAGTAAAAGAACTATTGGGTACAGCACAGATTTTTGTGCAAGAACTGAATATTTTCTTTGCAGATATGTCCCCTGCACCTCTTGTGCTGTGGAATGGGGCAACAGAAGGCAGCAGGAATCAATGTATTAAGCTGCACACAATTGGTTTTCCTCCTCTTTTCCCTTCACTGGGCACTTTCCAGTTCTGTTTCAGAGCAGAGGGACACAAAAGAACTACAGAATAACCTACTGAAACCAAGAAATCTGGTGCATGCCCAACCCAAGCAAAGATGAAGCAGGAAACAGATCAGGGATTAGACCTGTGAAAGGACCTTGGTTCACAATTACCATGCTAAGCCCTTCAGTCCAGCTGTAAAGCCTCTGAACCACCACCCAGCTCCTGCTTGACCCAGGACACTCCTTAAATCTTTTTGGTGTGTCAGTTTGCAATGCTAAAATTCCCAGGTGCTGAAGAGATTTGTTGCAGGGCTCCCCAGGGGCACACCATTGTACCCTGGCTGAGCCCCTCTGCGCCCTTTGTCAGGTCCCAGAGATGTTTCTTAGCCTACGTTACCTGTGATGCCCATCCAATAAGGACTCCCAGTGCCCCAGGAAAAAACATGGTGGTGGTGATGGTGGTGGTAGTGGTCACAGAGGGTGGTAGAAGACTTCACAGATAGCATCTTTTATCTCCTGTATTTGTGTGTGTGTCTTTCGTCTGGCCCAGTAAACTGGTAAACAATTCTAAGTCCGATAGAATAGCATAGGAGAGAGTAGAACAGAACAATTTCAGCTGGAAGGGGCCTATAATGATCATCTGTTCCAACTGCCTGACCACTTCAGGGCTGACTAAAAGTTAAAGCAAATCCTGAAGTTAAAGCTACCTCAGAGCTGAATTCATAAGTGCTCAGAAGTGGGAGATGTCCTGTCAAATCCCCTCAGACACAGGGGTGTAAGCACATTGAGGGAGACTAACAAGGCAAGTGATGTGGTGTTATCTACCTTTGGGTTCTGAAATGCTTACTGGAAAAGTTTAATTTTTTTTTTTTCCAATATGTGATGAGGATGATTGTTCTTGGTTTGGATTTTGTTTGTTCATCTGTTTTTAAGAAGGAAATCAGGACATTTCATTGATGGGAGCAGATCAGACTGAGGGTTTCAGAGAGGAAAACCAGATCAGGCAAATCTACCTTTCAACATCCTCATGTCTCAATTTCTTTACCTGTGAAATGGGCACAAGATTGCCTAAACTGTCTCTTCCAACATGCCCCTACACTGTGTGCTCCAACTTGATATGAAAGATGCAAATTAAGACTCAGGTGTCTTATCTTTATGCAGCAGTATTAAAAATACTGCTCTGAGCGAGAAAGAAACATAAGGAAAGTTTTATTTAGGACACTGCAGGTCTGGATTTGCTGCCAGCAGTCTAAAACTAATAAGAACTTGAAACAAAAAAAAAACCCTTTCTGGTTTTATATCTCAATCAGGAAGAACTGTCCTTTTTAATTCAAACACCAGGGTCTAGAGTTGTTTTCCCTGCAGATGCGACATTGTATTGGGAATATCAGGAGCTGCCAATTGCAATAACAGTTTCTAATTCCAAATTAATTCAGTGTAAATGAACTGTCAAGAGAAGATTGATTTGTTTTGGTAATTGCCCTGATGCAGGCTGCTGGGTGACAGCGGGAAAGAGCAAAGAAGGGAGCTTTGGCAGGTCTGGCTGAGCCTAAGGGTGGATTGAGGAGACAGCCTAGCTGCAAATATCATCTGTCAGGACCACTGCTGAGCCTGATGCTTTCACCCAGCAGTGTCTTCAGGAATTAAGCCGATGCTGCAAAATGCACCTTGAGTTAGAGGTTGGTGTGTTGAGCAATTAGGAAGGGGGGAAAAAGGGACCCCCTACCACTGAAAGGGCTGAATGAAGAGCAGCCTTTTGAGTGCCCTTGGAATGCCACCTTTGCTCCACTGTTGTATCTATGGACCACCAGCCCTCACCACCAAGTGACCGTCTCGTTCTGTCTCATGGTTGGGAAGAGCTGAAAATAAGAGGCCAACCTTGAGCCAGGTGAGGCTGGGTGTAGGACTCCCTGTGAGTGTGAAGAGTACCATGCCAGCATGATATGACAAATAGGACATTTCATGCTACCTAAGCAGATGGAAGAAGTTTTGCTCCTTGGGTAGCTCCTTGTGGATGTGTCCATTCTGCTGAGCCCTTTTTAAGGGCTTTACCTGTAGACACAGTGTGCAGAATCCATCAAAACACAGACCTACACCAGTACCCAAGTCGATACTGATAGTGTGGGATTCACAACATCAGCTATATGTGTAAATCAAGACAGTATTTCAGCAGGAAATTCAATGTGCTACATTTCCAGCAGTGAGGGAAAAGGCTGAACAAGCCAGAATGTCAGGAAGGAATGCTGTCTGTAGCTCAAAAGCAGACTTTGAAGGGTAGACATATGTCATTAGCTAATTCAGTAATGTGTAGGTGCCTTAAAAGGAGCAATGACCAAATGATTTTTAATCCGTATTACAGATAAATATATAAGCCTTGTTAAAACTACTTCATAGATATAGCATTCAGGCTATTGCTGCAGTCTATAAAACAGCAAGGCAAGAAAGATCCCAGAGCATATGATGCAGTAAACTCCCAAATGTTAATAAAGTTTCTTGCTAAAACACAGCTAAACAAGCTAGCTTTTGCTTGCTGTATTTTTGGGGTTTGTTTTCATTCTTAAATTCACTGCTCAATACAGGTGCTGTGTGACTGAATTGCTAATGGAGTCTGTAGATTAGTTTATCAATAGCATTTAAATACTTTTCACACTTGCAGTAGATTTTGAATTATTTATTTGTTTCTGGTCAATTACTTATGATCTCATTAGCATTAGTCTGTAAAGTGATCCTAGACTTGTTGGAATACTTTAAAGATTCCATGGCTCCACAAATTTTCCTGGGGAAGGAGGCATCAGGGCTTAAATTCACAAAATCCAAGTCATACCAAGAGTCTTTTTTTAAGGGAGGGGATCTGACAGCAGGAAGGGAGCTCTCAGGATCTGCTCATTGGGAAAAGGAAAGAGGCATGATTATAAATAATTCTTGGATATTGAGAGAGCTTGCTGGTGATTATTGGTCGTCTGTGCTCTGTACTGTGAAGTACTGGTGGATATCAAAGTCCCGGCTGTGCTCCTTGCTGCACATGTAGGTAAATTGTTGCCCTAGAAAGCTCAGCCTTTATAGCGATTCCCAAAAATGGTAAGAAAGAGAACTGCCATCCTCATTCTGAATTTGGGTCACAGAAAGGGTCATGGATTAGTCTGGGATCTTACAGAGACCCTGTGTTTAGCTAGAAAATACACTGAAGACTTTCGAGTCTCTTTCTCTAGTCTTCACAGCAAATCCATTCATCTTCCTATTTAGAAGAGTCACAAATATGCTAAGCAATCTCATTTCATATCTTCTGTTATTCTGATTTGATAGAGGGGAGGTTGCGTTGTCTTGAGAGATATTAAAATTGTCTTTTAGTCTTTTGATATGTCATTTATGGGCTCCACATAAACATCATGAGCTGGATGAATCTCAGTGAGGGGGGGTATGTGCCTTAAAAACATAGGAGTTATATAATTTATAAGTGTTCTCAATCTATTTTAAGAAGAGGAGAGCAGATTAAATGTAAAATCAGGATAGAAACCAATCAGAAGTGACAACAGAAGCGTTAAATGAGGAAGATTGTAGAAGGAGGAGACTATTTAATCTTTAGCAATGTCCTGTGATGTCCCAATATATATTCACAAGTAACAAAAAAGCTGTTACAAAGCTGGTGAACAAAGACAGGCCTTCCTACATTGGGCTGAAAGGGCAGCATATTGCCAGGCAGTCTGAAGCAAGGCTGGAGAAGAAACCTTCCTCTGGGAACCACACACATCCATGGCCGCTCTCAGGTGGGCAGTGGACACTCACCACTTGTCTCATGAGCCTGTTGAAATGCAAGAACAGGTAAGGAGGTGTCATATACTGTGAAGAGCAATGTACTGTGGTGTTTTATCATCCTCAAGTTTTGCTCCATGATTACTCTGTGAAGGTGAAGGTATACATCTCTTTTCCTACATCTCATCCCTCGCGTCTTTGACATGGAGACAACTGACTGTGGTCAGGTCATGTTAAGAAGCAGAGCTCCAAAGGCTACAAGATCTTCCTCACCTCTTACAGAGGCATCTGCAGGACTTTTTTAAAAAGGATTTACTGTCAGTCCTGCCTCTTTGAGGTCCTATCACACATCTCATCATGTATTGCACTGTTGCTGTTTTAGGGACTTTAACAGCACTATAGAGATGTCACATGTTTTCCATTGCCATATTGTTAACTTTGGAGCATCTTCCAAAGCAGCCTTTACGATTCACCTTAACTAGATAAATAGAGAAAGGAAACAATACCCAGAGCTGTGTTTTCTGTCAGCACCCTAAACTCTGTGGGCAGGTTGAAAAGCCCTGCCTCTCTCCATTTTTAGTGTCAGAATGCTTCTGTTCAGTTATAAAAAGACTATGTATATATTCCTAAATATAACCTTTGTTGGGACTAGGCCAGGACCACAAATTGCTGTCAAGTATAGATCCTGCTTCTCTGTAGCTATCATCACATGCAATCTGTTTCCTCTAACCTTCAGTATCTGCTTTTATCTCTGATTAAGGCAAAGTGGACAGGTAAGTAAGGGCTTCTCTGCTCTTCAGCAGTTCTGGTGGCATAATCAGGACTGTAAATTAAATCTGCTGGAGATTGGTGGACATCAGTCTTGAAGAGTGAGGAAAGTGAGCCAGGGTTCATTGCTTTCTGCTAAACATGGCTCCCACATAGATTCACTGTCTCTCCTCCTTTGCAGCAGAGCAAAGAGGTACAGGAGGGAGAACCTAATGACTCTGTCCTGAACAAGGTGAAGTCTAGTGAAAATGACCAAAATATCTCTGTAAGTTGTCCCCCACTTCCCCGAGGAATCTTTGATCAATTTGCAAATGTGAACTGCTATTCCTGTCTACACATCCAGCGGAGAAACCCAGATGCAATTTGGTAGCAACCAGTGACACCTCAAAAACAAAAAACAAGGATAGGGATTCCCATGGAAACCCATGGGAAAGGGCTAGTGGAGCAGTCACAAGTAACCTGAATACTGTATGAGAAAAGCAGTGTTGTTTTTGGCAGAAATATACATTTTCTGTCCCCTGAAAGGCCCTGGGATCATGTAGGACACTGAGTCAGCTGGATCTCAGATGCAACACTTTTTCCTTTTCCCTCCCTTTTTGTCTTCTTTTCTTTCCCCTCTCTTTCTTTTTCTTTTCCAGTTCAGCCTAAATAATGATCTAGGACACTGCTGCCGCTTTAAAGGTGGCCTTTTTAAGTGCAACCTAATCTTCTTCTATCCACTTGGACCTTGGATTTAAAAAATTTCACCAATCCGGATTTCCAAATCCTTGCAGATTCTGAGGGCGCTTGTTTATGGAAGTATCCTTTAGAAAACGGCTTAGACTCTAAGATGAGGAAACGCAGGGAGCTAATGTGAAGATTTAGGACTTTCTAGGAAGCTTGCAGTGCCTAAGCCCTGCTTGCTTGAGCAGTCTGAAGGTCCTTTTGCAGACTAAGAGGGATTAATACCCCTTTAACCAGCAGGCCTATGAACACATTCAGAAATATACCATCTCTCTTTCTATAATCGCTTCGCTCCCTAATCCACAATGATTTCTTAGGAATTATCATTTTATCTCAGCTAAATAAGCACATTCCTTGGGCTTTCCTGTAGAAAAAATAAAATCTTTCAGAAGCTTTTATTTTCAAACTGGGTGCCATGAAAATCAAGCTTTTATTTAAACCCTTGAGTAAATAAAGGAAACTTTGTTTATTTGCTTCCACAGAGAAGGGTGATTGGTCACATCTGCTGAGCATTTGCCTGCCTTTCTACCCACTCCTAGTCCAAGTGACTCACCTGGAGTCAGGATCAGGCTTATTTATTTGCCCAACACCTCATGAAGTGACAACATCTCTCTGAATGCACTAAAGTCTGATGGAAAAGGGCAGAGAGGAGCTACAGGCAATAAAAAAATCTGACTTTCAATGGCATCTTTTAAAAAAGAAAAGAAAATAATTCTTTGTACTAGTAAGAATATTGCAGGGAAGTGAGAATTTCTTTGGTAAGTCATTCCCCGCTTAGGGTTTAGTTTCTAAGATGACTTTCAAATCCAGAAATGAGTTCAGGCAAATTCTAGCTGACATGAAACACTCAGCTCTGGGAGCGGCTTTGGGTGTAATATAAAAAAGCCTCTGAATTTCCTCTATTTCTAATTCTTACTCATTTTAGTTAAACTCTTGCGTTCTATCGCAAGAAAATGCACATAACCTTGAGAATCAGTACAGCTGTGATGCGTGGGCAGCCCTAGCACCCAAAGTTTTTAATATTCACAGACAAAAAAAAGTTGTAATAAAGTATTTATCCTGGTGAATTTTATTTTTAAAATAGAATTAATAGGGACAGCATGAATTATAGTTGCAGAAAATCAAAACTGGTTTGGAGCAGTTCTGCTTGTTTAACATAAGAATATTTAAGAAACCTATTTAGGATGCAACTTAAAATATACGTCTCTTCCCCTAGTAGATATAATAATGATAAATGAAGAATTAGAGCTATCCCCGAGTATTTCTGGAGTTCAGAGGTATTCTATGGTTTCTTTTATGTCTCTCTCTATTGAGACCATTCAATTTACTAAGAAATGAAATAGTGAGACAAATCTGCTGCAACCTTTTATTACTTATGGTCCGTATGGGCTTTATTTTTTCCTGTTCTAGCCCTTCTCCTTTGGCCCCTCCCCATGCACTCAGTGGTCAGAATAGAAATAGAGAAGCCATAACATGAAAATATGGATGTCCTACAATGAAATCTTTGTCCCATCAGTATGTTTGCCCTGAGCACCCCAGGCTGGTGGCCATGCTCCCCTGGTGTGCTGAGGACTGACCCTGACAGAGGTCTTCCTACAGAAGATGCGGAAGAATCCCATTCTCTCTCCTTGTGCCAGGAGATCCTTCAATATTTGCTGCATCTACAGTTGGGCTCAATCTAGGTCAGTCTTTTGTCCACCCCTGCCTGCACACAGGGACCTGAATTTGTAGCTCATGAGCCTAGGAATGGGGCTGACTGAACTGAAGCATTATGTGAATGAGTTTGACAGCTACCAAATGAAATCTGCTCTTATAGAAAGCCCATCCTTTGTGGAGAGCTGCCTCCAAGCTGTTGATGGAGGGTGTTTTCCTAACCAGAGTTTTGACACCATGGCATCTGCCATGTTCTTTTGCTATAGTTGGCAGGTCTTCGAAGCGATCAGACCAATGGAAAGCTCTGTTTTTTAACATGTGTTTGCCTATTGATTGTAGAGGGTCCTCTCATGGTATTAAAGGACTTGGAGCCCTTATGTTATGAGGACATTTCCAGTGTTGTTTCCTAAAGTCTTCTTGCAACAGCAAAAATACCCATAGTGCTCCAAAGGCTTTCAGTTAAACCTGAGGCTGATCCGATTTAAGGGAGATTTGTACCTGGGCTGAGGCCCAGATTTCACATCATTCCATACAACACTTCTGCTCTAATGCTTGCTGAAAGCCTGAAAGTAGCCAGGAGGATTAGCTAATGGGTAATTTAAATGGGTCATTTCATAAGAGATGTGTATGATAGGCAAGCTTGAAGCCTTACTTAAACGCTATAGCTTTGTCTTGTCTCTGTGTCCCTTTGTGCTCTTGCCATATGTCTCTTGGCTACTTTTTCTGTTCACATCTTCAACCCAGCAACTGCAGAGCTCCCTTTCTTTGTATTATCAGCCAGTCTCAGCTAAAGCCCATTTTTGTCAATAGGAGTCATAGACTAGGCCTTCAAACTTCAACTGACAATGAACCTTCCACACATGGAAACAGAGAGAAAAAGATTAGGTTAGGGAAAAGAGCTTTATATGTGCCTGCACATACACACACAGATTTATTCGTTCTTTTCTTATCTTTGCATTTCTCTTTTAGACTGAATGATCTGAAGAGTAGGGAATCTGTGATAGTGAGCCCAGAAAATTATATATAAAGGATGAAAATGCCAAGCATAGTTTCTGAATATGCACTGCTTAATAATCCTCATTAGGGCTGGAAAAACAAACATATTATGCCTTAAACTGTAAGAATGTCTTTTAATGGAATTTGAGGAATTAAAACATGGAACCACGGTTTGTCAGCCTGTTGCTAGGAGAACTGCAGTCTGTGTTTGCTTAGGGAATCATCATCAATAATCCCTTAATCTAATAGCAAAATATAGAAAGCTGCTGTATCAGGCTGACCCTATTGGAGGCAAGCAGTAAGCAACAGAAGAGAGCGACGGGGTTACCCAATAGCAGCTGTTGAGTTATGACTGTATCCAGGAGAAGGCCATGCACACAGACACCTTAGAAGCCTATGAGGAGGCTTTTTGTACAGGAATGGACCAAATAGACCTCAACAGAACAACCACATTGTAGTATTTCCCTGGGAACAAAAGGACCTAAGTCCACAAGAATGGCCACACAGGGCCAGCCCAATTGTTTGCTGGAAACAATATTGATTCTGTTTCTGAAAGTGCCCAAAAGGGATGGTATAGGAAAGAATAGGGGCTACTTTCCCAGAATACTCTCTGGTCTCTGGCCCTTTGCTGTTCAGTCCTAGAGAGTCCACAGTGGTATCTTGGAAGACATCATCTCTTGGTGGCTATTATTCCATGAATTTGTTCAGTTGCCTTTCGAAGTAACATCTCTAGAACACCCAAAATATCACTTATTGAGGAGTTTCATAATGTATTTACAAACTCTCTTTGTGCTTGTTTTGGATCACCATTTGTTAGTGTAATTAGATTCTGTCTACTTCTTGTACTGGAAGAGTGAACAAACATCCCTTATTTGCTGTCTCTGAGCTTCTTGTCACTATGTAGAGATACAAGTGCAGTTTCAGATGCCTTCCCAGGAGTGTATGATCACAAGGAATACCAAAAATCTCCCTGAATCTTACACAAATTTGCTTCTCTCTCTTCGAAATGGTTAAATAGTAAGCTTGCAATCCAGACACCTAAGTAAGAAATGATGTAAAAAATGGTATAACCATTTGAATTCACACCCGAAATGTTGTAAGCCTCGATGCACTTGGTGTGTGGATAACATGCAATGGTGTCTGTGTGCATGCGAGTGATGCACAGTGCAAGAGTAAATTGCCACTCAACCCACTGAACAATTGGCAGCCTATTTTGGGTGCCCATAATAGGGCCAAAAAGAACCTCCAAAACCTCCTGCACCAGTGTGCAAGTGCTTCTGATAACACTTTTTGCTGCTAAAGTCCTTTGAAGAACAGTTTGGCACCAAAACTGAAGACTTCAGTTTCTTTTTGTATGCTGACAATATGGAAAGATGAAGGTTCTATTTCAAGGTGAGAACACTGGCCCTGGGTCAAATCTCTCATAAATCACTGTCTAACTCTTGTATCTCCCATCCAGTGCTGAGGATGACCATTGTGATTTACTGCTTGATTCAGAACTTGATCCAAAGTCAATTGAAGTCAGGAGGTGGACATCAAGAAGGACAGTCCCTAAGGCTATTTAAGCAGGACTTACTGAAAGAGGGACTTACAGACATGAGTCTTCTGTCTCCTGCTGTTTGTTCTTTTTTATTTTGATCAATGTCTCTATGTTCCCATCTCCTGTACCACCTCCTGGAGTTCTGATCCCCAGCATGACTTCACAATTTGCAAAGCAGACAATGTTAAGTTTTTCTTGTCTTATGAGAGAGGAGAGTCTGGCAGGTCGATGAGAACATGAGCTGGCAATGTGCATTTGCATCCCAAAAACTAGCCATATCCTGGGCTGCATCAAAAGGAGCACGACCAGCTGGACAAAGGAGGTGATCCTGCTCCTCTGTTCTGCTCTCGTGAGACCTCACCTGCAGTACTGTGAGCAGTTCTGGTGTGCTCAACATAAGAAGGACATGGAGCTGCTGGAGCAAGTCCAGAGGAGAGCCACAAGGATTCTCTGGGTGCTGGAGCACCTCCTGTATGAAGGTAGGCTGAGAAAATTTGGACTGTTCAGCCTGGAGAAGAGAAGGCTGTGTGGAGACCTCATAGCAGCCTTCCAGTATCTGAAGGGGGCCTATAGGGATGCTGGGGAGAGACTCTTCATTAAGGACTGTAGTGATAGGACAAGGGGCAACGGGTTTAAACAAGGGAAGTTCAGGTTAGATATAAGGAGGAAGTTCTCTGCTATAAGGGTGGTGAGGCACTGGAAGTGGTTGTTCAAAGAAAGGACAAATGCTTCACCCCTGGCAGTGTTCAAGGCCAGGCTGGACAAAGCCTTGGGTGACATGGTTTAGTGTGGGGTGTCCCTGCCCTTTGGAACTGGATGATCTTCAGGTCCTTTCCAAACCAAACCATTCTGTGATTCTATGATAGGCATCCCTCAGACCCCACTGCAGGGGGCAGGGCAGACCCACCAGCTTGGTTGTTGGTTCTCAAGAGTGGATGATCTTGAAGTTCATCTAGTTTGTTGCTCCCCTTGGTTAATACCCTACCAATAGTGCTGTCTGCAGAAAAGTGAGGCATTCTTGGCCATTGCCTGCCTGTTAGTGGAGCAGAAGCCAATACAGGACCAGCTCTTCTCCTGCTCAATAGTGACACCTCATGCAAATTGCTGGGTGTGGGACTCACATGTCACCAGTCCCCTATCATACACAGGCTGGCCAAAGGCTGCACCCCCACACAGCCTGGCCAGGAGATGAGAGCCAGGGTAGGACAAGCCTTGGTAGCCTTTGTTCTGACCATATGGTTCCAGCACTCCTGAATCTTGTCTAACAGTGATTTTCCTTAAATGCAATCCTTTAAGGTGTTAAATCTAGCTTTAACTTATTTGGCTGATCCAACTTAGATCAGATTATGTTTGTATTTATTGGGATTTATGGATGTATTATTGCCTCTGAGCCCATATGGACAGCTAATTTGTCAATTAGAGCAATGCTGATCATTGTGGAGGCATGGCATAGGCTGTTAAGCACCATTATTGGTTTCAACCAGGTCTGACCTTGAGACACACATTTATTTTGTCTGACAACCTTTTATTCTCATTGTCAGATTACAGATGTGTAAATTGGCCTAAAATCTTGAATATTCATCTTAGGAATGTCAAAAAAAATCAGAACTTGTGGGAGATGAAGAATGTAACAGGGAGAGCTGTTGAGCCGCACATAGAAAATAGGACCTGCTTAGATCTTGCTTTGTATCATGCTTGCAGCAGTGGTAGAGTTTGGAGACAAGATATTGGGGTAATGCCCTGGGAATCTAATTAAAACCAATGGCCATTTTCCAAGCATAAAGAGGTAAATTCTGCTTGCTAATTAAAGGCCACTATTCCTATTTTGCTGTGGCTATAGCAAAGGATGATTTTCTCTTGAATCAGAGGTAAAGTGTGTTAGCTGGTGATTCTGGGACCTTGCAGAAACTGTAAGTTCCTCCAAGCTGGCACCATCCCAGTGACTGTCAGAAGGCTGGGATAGCCCTGTCACTTGGCCCGGCCTGAATGAGTGGGATCAGATGGTGGCTTGCCCCAGAGGTGTGTTAGGAGGTTGGGTGAGAGGCAAAGACCCTCCTGGTATGGGGTCAACCCTGCAATTCTGTCATCAGGCTGTTCAGATATACCATGGTGAGCTGAGCTGTGTGTTAATGTAAAGGTCATATGTGTTTGGGCCAGCTGATTTAAATAGGTTAATCAGATGCTTGAGGATTTGCCTCATTTAACTATTTAGAAATGAGGTGCCTAGGTGACCAAGAGATACGGTATCTGGTGGCGATGTTAGAAGAGGGATGAATCATCATCTGCAGGTGCTGATCTCTCACTGAATTGAGAAGGAACATTGACTGCCAGCTTAAATGAAATGCCTAGATTTGAAACAGCTACCATCAAGTGAGATAAATGCTGCTGTGGTCATGGGATGCAAATGTGAGCCTGAAGAGGGGAGCTAGGTGCTTCTTAACCAGCTTCCTCACCTTCCTCTCAGGCTCCCATGACCACATTAGTCAGATACTTCATAAATTGTGTGTCTAAAAGAGCAATTTTTCCACACACGTCTCAGTGATCCTGCTCTGGTCACCTTGACCCTGGTGTTTTACAGAGATCAGAAATTATACCCACACCTGTTAAAGGACAAGACTGGGCTCTAAGGAAGAGGATTGTTTTAGTAATATGCCCCTAGCCTTATTGGTTGCAAGGGACTTTATCCCACAGAAGATTTAGAGGACTAAATCTGTCAATCTGCCATCAATACTGAATTATTTCTATTGCAGCCATCAAACTAGTATCCAAATCAAGAGACATTTTGGAGTTTAGTGGTTTTGCTTTTTTTCTTGAAGAACATATGGATTTGGAGGGATGTAACCAGTAGGAAATCATATCAGTTTTCCCAAACTGCTTAATAAACTGAAAAGAGTGAACATTTTACTTCAGTTATTCACAGCTTGCCATTGTTCCCAATTAAATGCTTTTGTTCCTCTCTACCAGAAAAAAAGAAATGTCACAGATGCTGATTTGCCTGGAGAGAGCCATTGGCCAGAGTCCCACAACACGAACACCATGGGGGAAAAAATATCCTAGATTGGCAAAATTCATCTCTAAAAATAATAAGCATGAATAATATCAACCCTTCAGAATGAATTTTGCTGTTGCTTGCTTACCAAATAGGACATGTAAACCCATTACATAAAATGTCTTTCATGGCCCATATGCTTTCTAAACTAATCAGCTCTGAATCCTGCTAAACCCCAGATTGAGATAACAAATGAACAGCTCAGTGCACTGAAAGAAAGGCAGACTCTTTCTGTCGGGTATTAAAAAGAGGCAAAGGTCAAATATTCCCCTGTGGATCACCCAAGAAAGAGATCATGCCGATAACACCTATGCTTTTCTGTGCTAAGAAAGTATTACTGAAAGTGAAATTCACGGCAAACACAACTAAAGGGCAAAGCTTCGGATTAAAACTCATGTGATGGCTTTGCACAGGGCATAATATCATACCCTGAAAGAAGATTTTTGCCTTCCCAATCATATTGTGCTGATATTTACAAGTCAGTGATGGAGTCGCTGTTGGCTAGCATGCCAAACCAACACAAACTACAGGCTTTTGGCACTAACCATCTCCTGGGCCGCAATTTGGATGGCCATTCTGCTCATCAACACCAGGTAGAAGCTATTGCCCCTTTTGCAAGGTTAAATCATCACATATGTAAATCTATGAGGAGGACCATCATGATTCAAAATACAGCTTTCACAAATAGTATCTGCCCCACCTCTAGACAGGTATAGTGCTTTCTGGATTAAG
Source organism: Psilopsiagon aymara (assembly GCA_024733675.1). Classification (NCBI taxonomy): domain Eukaryota; kingdom Metazoa; phylum Chordata; class Aves; order Psittaciformes; family Psittacidae; genus Psilopsiagon; species Psilopsiagon aymara. Next base: position 21,311 of record JANRGW010040771.1, read on the forward strand.
ATGGGGTCTGGGCTATCTGACAGTGTAAGAAACCCTTCCTGGCATTGTTACATGAGCTACTGGTGAAGCAGGTGCAGAAGACAACATAAACTTGGCTATTCCTCATCAAAGCATGCATACCACCTCAGCACTCACCAGCTGGGTTAACCTGTGGGAACACTACCTCTGAATCAGACTTCAGCAAGAGGGTCAAGGTCAGTCCAATAGAGGGATGTCAGCGATTACCTCCTTTCTAGCCTATTCTTTGTTCCCATCACAAACAAATGTTTGTCAGGAGTTGAGTACATTGGATGTGAAATTTCTGTAAGTGTTAAATAGTTTTGTATCGCAGCTATTCTCCCCCCCTCTCCCAAATGTCTCTTTTGAATCCCCCCTCCCTTCGTCTATTTCCTTTTCAAACCTGAACTGCTTCCACCCTGTTTTTGTTTTTCACTCTTACAGTAAAAACTTTGCCTCTTTGTCAGTTGTCAATTGCTTAAAAAATGCAAGTGTAAGCACAAAATATCCAGTTGCTGCAAAAAATGTTGATCAGTCAACAGTTTTCACAGAGGAGAGAGCTATGCTTTTCCGTAAGCTTGCTGTATTTATAGTGACAAGGGTCCTGTAAGTTCTTTCCATGAAGATTTGTATCTATCTGTGCCTACAATCAACAAACTGCTTGCCAGAAATTAAAGAAAATGACCAGTCTCATTAAGCTGCTCTCACATGTTTATTGTCCTATTGTCCAATTTTCATAAAACCATATAAATCTTCAGTATTGTTTTTAGGAGTATCCTGTCAAGGAGACAGGAGACAGCATGTCTCCTTGAGCACTGGGCTATGAGATGCCAAGCCCTTTCTTGGCTTAGTTCCTCCTAATCACCTGAGAAAGACCACCTCTTCTTGCGGTATGATTTGTGTGTTATGCAAATTTTTGCTGAATTTGGGCTTCTCCACTCCAGCAAGATGGGCTAAACTCATCCTTGGCCCCATGCTGTGTTTGCATAAGGCAGATGAGGAGCATATATGGAGATGGGAATGGGGTCCAACTCCCAGGTTATCTGGCAGTGTTGATGTACCTTCAGTATGTTTTGATCATTGGAAAACCACTGGTGTTCCTGTTGTTTAACTTTGGAGAGCCATAGTTTGGGATTTTAGGGAAAGCCTCTGGACAGATCAGCTCTTGAATGCCAAGGAGGATAACATCACCCACACTCATAATTTTGCTATTGCATAAAAATGTTTCTGGCTGAAGGCTAGATTAAGCTCATCTATTTGAGTTAACAAAAAGAAGGTTAGATGGTGACTTGATTTTCATCTATAAATATCTTCGCAGGAAGCAGAGTTCTGGTAGCAGTCAGCTTTCTAATCTAGCAGACAAAAGCTGAACAATGCCCCATGGTTAGAAGATGAAGCAAATGAATTTAGAGCAGAAATAAAGAACAGACTTTAAGGAGGGAAGAGGATTAGCCATTAATAGAACTTTCCAAAGGAGGTTGGGTTCTCTGCCTTTCCCTTCCTAGTAGCACTGCTTGCCCAGACCCATGCCTTGAGGATCCTGGAAAAACTGGTTGGAGCAGGACCTTGTGGTAGAGCAACATCATTTCTGAGTTGCTCTTAGAGAATCATTCCACATCATATCTCTGCTTGTGCAAGCTCATCTTTCCACTTGTATCTCCTTCCCTGCAGATCACCCCACTGCACAAAATGAGGTTCTGAGGGGGAGCATGGTCATGTAAACAGAGCTGCCAGATTCAGATTGCTGCTATTCCTAAACTTTGTATCCGAAATGCAACTTTGATTTTGGGTTTTCAGATAATGTCATCATAGTGGAACTGTTTTTTTAAAAAATAAAGAAAATTGGTAAATTTTGAATCAGTAATAAAAAGAAATCAAAATTGCAAGGGAAAATTTAAGAAATCAGAAAATGTTTGCAATTTGAATCAATACTGAAAATTAGAAAATTTTGCTTGCATTCATTTTTTATTTTAACATTCTTGTGAAGCTTCACATTAAGATAAAAAAGAGGGGATTGAAAATTGATATTTGATATTTCACTTTCAGGGTCTTTTCAGTAATATGCAATAAATTTGAGGGTAAAAGACAGACAAAAGAAAGCCAACCCCCCAAACTCAGTAAATAGTTTAAGACTTCAGAATAAAATCGAACTCAGAGTATTTAGTAGCTTGTGTTCAGGTATTTTTAATGGTGATGCTGTGAACCTTACTCCATTTGGCTAATGAATTTTTAGTTTAAGAAAGGTCTTTTTTACCTTTCTTTCCTAAAATTATCTCATAACCAAGGTGTGGAGATGAAGACAAGAAATTTAAAACCAAGAAAAGATTTAGTTAGGACACCTAATTAGGATTTCTAATCAGGAGTCATCAAGACCTATAATTAGCAGGGTTGTTCAGACTCATTGCTTTCTCTTTAATGGCCATAGGACATCCAAATGGTTTTAAATTATGTACCATGGGCTCCTAATCAGTTTATTGAACATCATAAATTGTTAAAAGGAGTTAATAGCTTGTGTTTCTTGATAGAAAGTGCTAATACTGGAGGCAGAGAACTCATCAAGTGAACCTCGTTAGAAAGGGGAGGAGGGAGACTGCGTCTCAGTGTCTCATTTTGTTTTAGTAATTAGCTTTTACTGGATTATCCGATCCAAATCTTTATTCAGTTTACTCTGTCAAATCTAGTTTGCATTTTAAATGGAAAATTGACATGGTGAACAATTTGTCTCTTGACTGCGCTAACAGATCCATTTGGCAGAAGGCACCTATGGAGAGTGGGGGCTATCACGACAACCTGGCAAGGGGGAGAACAGCTCAGGGGGCTTCCCCAACAGTGATGTCCTCCAGTTTATGCCCTCAGCTTCTGCCCTGGCAGCCAAAGAGCAGCTACGTGTGAAATAGCCATGATCCAGTCCTGTCTTGCCCCTGAGAGCAGTTAGGAACCAATGGCACAGGGAGCACGCCAGCATAAAGTCATCATTTGACTCAGAACCATCTGCTGGTTCTGAACATACTTTTGTCCTAAACAGTGGCCCAGTACAAGCTGCTTTAACAGAACGTACAAGAAAGCTCCCAATGGAAAGCTACAACAAAATCTCCCTACAGGGAAAGGGTTTCCTAAATGAACAGAACGTCCCTGGTCCCTGATGGAGTGAATGTGTGGGTAGTAACATCCACCTTACCTACTGTGACACGATATTTTAGTGGCTGCCATTGCGGCTTCCATGCATGTGGGTTTGGCTGATTCAGTGCAAAAACATAACTTCAGAAAATCCTCATTGTAAGGGTGCTGCTGTTAGTCCAGCCCAGCTGATTCATCACCTAGGTATGGTTCTTGGATGTGGAAGGTCCAGATGTCAAAGCAAAGCCTCCTATTGCCACCCCATTGCACATTTCATCACAAAGTATTGATCCCAACTGTTAACTGGTTGACTAAAAGCTGGAGGCACAGCTACAGCACATTTCATTTTTCAGGAGCCCATTGCCAGGACTCTGATGGGTTTTGCTTTTCTCTTATAATTTTTGTGACACCTTTATGGTATATCAGAAAGTGATTGACTTCCCATAGCTCAGTGCATATAAGAAGGTGTCTGACGCTGAATGACTGTGCTGGTGTTGTGGAAGGTTCTTTGCTGAAGATTTTCTTTACTGGGCTTTTCCTTACTTGTGTGAGCCCTGAGCTGCCATCTACAACCCTATGGTACAAAGCTTTTCTGGGTTTAAGTTTTTCAGACTTCTACTTTAATTTATTTTAGATGACATCTTTATAATTGATTACCTCTTAGGCCTTGAGGTAAATGGGCAAAAATCCTTTATCCTTCCAAAAACCTTGCACATTTTTGTGTGTATGCTGATAGCTTCCACACATCATAGGATTGTCCCAGTCCACATGGGACATCTGGTTGCAGAGGATTTTATGACCTCAATGACAAGGGATGGTATGGATCATCCTGGAGCAAATTCTTTTCTTCTTTATCTACGTTTATGACCATGTTGTGCATTGAAATACTGTGGGAGCAAATCACATCCAAGATAAGCATTGCTCAAAAAAGAAGTGACAAGAGAATTGAGTTTCTCTGTAGGATGAGGCCTGGCCAATTACTGACATCATTCCAGGACTACAGTGCATATTAATAGAGTTTACCTCCATTGATTGCTTATGCTATTAATTACTTGCAGGGGACAGATCTGCAGCTGGAGGAATAAGGTCTGTGACTCCAGCAGACCAAAGCCCCAGATCCTGACCTAAATGGGGATCTTCTTCATGCCCTTCACTGAGCAGTGACTGCCTGAAGAGTTGGGGTCTCAGCTCCAGTGAGGGTTTAATGACATACCCAAAGTCACCTGGGGAAACCACTGGCAGAGCAGGGACCCATGGCTTGCTTGTGTCTCTGAATGCCACCTTCTCCCACTGTGCTCCCTACTTCATGAGAGTAGCTCGTCAGCATCCTGCAGGAGAGGTGTTCCTCGCTCAGACATTGCATCTTCTGCTGGCTTTAGGCATGGAGCCACCTAGGAACGAGACTGCAGAAAATACCAATACTTGCAAGCCTCTCTGAACCCATGAAAGAAGACAAAAGAGATTCATCCCCTTCTTCCTGCTTGGGAAGAGGGGTTGGGAAAGTGAGTCTTTCCATGCTAATGTCACACAATTACCTCTTAACTGCCAAAACAAATGGCAGAAATGGGGAAAGTGACACCAAATCAAAAATGTCACAGGTGATCGATTCATGTCATCTACCGTTGCCGCAGCCAAGGCTGGTGAGAGAGACACAGTGATAACACAACACTAATATTATATTACAGCCTTCACGACGCCGAATGCCAAGTGATGAATATGTGTCACTTTATGTGTCGCTCACTCTCCGGGCCTGGGCGGGCGAGCATGGAAAATGGAGTGTTCAGGATTAATGATATCGAAAATGATAGAGAGGAGATTGAAAATTCCTTCCTTCCTGAACCATGCAGATTGAAATGTACCTCAGAGCTATCTCTTGCTGCCCTCCTCCTCCACCCACTTTTTAAAGATCTTTTCCACAGCATTTTGAAGAGGAAAGGAGAAAAGAACAAGAATGAAAAAAAAAAAGTTAAAGGAGAAAAGAAAAAAGAAAGGAAAAGGAAAAGGAAAGGGAAAGGGAAGGGAAGGAAAGGAAAGGGAAGGGAAGGGAAGGGAAGGGAAGGGAAGGGAAGGGAAGGGAAGGGAAGGGAA
>JANRGW010040772.1:0-37483 GCA_024733675.1 Psilopsiagon aymara
CTGCCCCGCAGCCCCGGGCGGCCCCGGCGGCACGCTTGCAGCATGGCAGGCAGCGGACGCAGGGGCCGCGGGACGCAGCCATTAATGCTCCGCGGCGCAGCGTCAGGAGCGCCCGAGCGCTGGGGTGTGGTGCCGGGAGGGGATGGCCTGGCTGCAGGCGGGCGAGCAAGCACAGCTGTTCCGGTCATCCTAAGGCAGGGCTGCCCTCATCTGTGCAAGGAATGACGTTCATTTCTAGAGCCCGGGGCGCACACCCGTTTCCAGGGACGGACAGCTTGTTCGCCAGTTCCTAAGTGAGCAGTGATGAGCGGTGTCCCGCAGGGACCGGTACTGGGACCAGTGCTGTTCAACATCTTTGTCGGTGACAAGGATGGTGGGGTTGAGTGCACCCTCAGCAAGATTGCCAACAACATCAAGCTGTGCAGTGTGGTCAACATGCTGCAGGGAAGGGATGTCATCCAGGGGGACCTGAACAGGCTGGAAAGGTTGTCCAGTATGAACCTCATGGAGTTCAACAAGGCCAAGTGCAAGGCCCCGCACCTGGGTCAGGGCAATCGCAGGCACAAATACAGGCTGGGTGGAGAATGGATTCTGTGAGGAGAAGAACCTGGGGGTACTAGTGGATGAAAAGCTGGACATGAGCCAACAATATGCTCTCACAGCCCAGAAAGCCAACCGTATCCTGGGCTGCATCAAAAGGAGCGTGACCAGCAGGGCAAGGGAGGTGATCCTGCCCCTCTGCTCTGCTGAAACCCCACCTGCAGTACTGCATCCAGATCTGGGTCCTCAACACAAGAGGCCTCTGGTCTGTTGGACTGAGTCCAGAGGGGCATCACGAGGACTGTCGGAGGGCTGAAGCATCTCTCCAATGAAGACAGGCTGAGAGAGTTAGGCGTGTTCAGCCTGGAGAAGTCTCAGGGAAGATCTTATAGCAGCCTTCCAGTACCTAGAGGCCTACAAGAAACCTGAGAGGGACTTTTTACAAGGGCATGTAAGGGGGGATGGCTTAAACTGAAAGAGGGGAGATTAAAATTAGATATTAGGAAAAAAATCATTACTGTGAGCATAGTGAGGCACTGGCACAGGTTGCCCAGAAAAGCTGTGGCTGTTCCATCCCTAGCAGTGTTCCAGGCCAGGCTGGACAGGGCTTTGATCAATCTGGTCTAGTGGAAGGCATCCCTGCCCATGACAAGTGAATTGGGACTTAGTTGATCTTTATAGTCCATTCTACCCCAAGCCATTCTATGATTCCTTGGAAGGATGACTCCAGCTACAGGTTATTCCTCTTTTAACCAGCAAGTGCTTCCTTCAGTCTTCATAGTAAGATAAAGTTATGATAAAGCTATGAAGAACAACCACTCTTCTGTAGATAATTTAATCAGTACTTGGTAACTGAAGAGATTATATTAATCCTTCAGATAAAAACTGAAGTATAGCTATAGGGAATCTCTGCAAATGGTGATGACAAGTACCAATATGAAGCACTGGAGGATAAAGCATCAAAGTATCTGTATCTATTATATGAGCTTGGCTATTTGCATGTTCCTCTCCAGTTCTTCAGGCATTCAGCATACTCTCAAGCATTGGAGACAATTTGAAGAATGGTCTGGATCCATCACCACCAGCTGACAACAGAACATGTTCCTATCCGTTGACAGCCATAGTGTCCAGTACACTGCAAAGTACATTTTGAGTATGTGCTGCCTCTTTGCTCATAAAACAAATTTAATTTTATTCTTGTTTTGTTGGAAAAGCTGTAGTTCAGTTTTTTATATCAAGACACTCGCTTTAAAGAGAAGACAAACTTCATGGTTGCATAGTGAAAAGTTTATTTAAAGGGAATAAGTTCCAATATACTTTTACAAATCAGCCACAACACATCAAATATAAACAATACAAACCAAGTGCAGAAGGAATGCAAGCATGCTACAAATGTAGCCTTCATATGTGCCCTTCAGCAAGAGGTTCAGTGCCAAATTTTGCTGAAATAGCCTCTCCTCCATTTAAAACTCCTATCTTGGGAGGACATGAAGAGCAAATGCTTCGTGCTGAGATCTCAACTTTGAAATCACAGGACATCAAAAACATTTACATCACATAGGTAAGAACTGACAGCCATCACAGCTCACAAGAATATAGATCTAAATAAAGGTATGACCAGCTTTACAAGAAGCTCCCCACTGAAAGGTCTACATGAGCAACTTGGAGCAGTGAGTTGAGAGTATGCTGCTTCCCTCTGAGGAGAGCAGTCACCAGAGCATCCTGAAGGTTCAGCTTTTTATAATTCCATTTCCAGCTATTTATAATTTCCAAACACAGCTCCTAAACTACAAGGTCATTATTTGGGAAAGCCTCCTTAGCCCTCAGCTTTATGGCTGGCATCCAGCTTCTTGCCCAAGGGACTTAACCCATTAGTCCACATGGGCTTAAACCAGATAGCCTCACTAATGGATCGAAAAATACTTGCTCTCTCCCTGCCTGATAAAGGACATGTTTCTTGTATGATGCTTCTGAGCAGGCAACATGTAAAATACAGAATGGAACACAGAAAAGCCAAGGGGAGTCAGACCCACTGTCCACCCAGCCTCATGTTGTGTCTTTAGCTCCAACAGCACCAGTGTTTCAGAATAAGTTGCCAGAGACTCTTTGGAGGCAAAAAGGAATAACCCCACAGAAAATTCTCCTGGCAAGATGTATTTGAACTCTGCAGACTTATGTACCTTCTAAAGCCTTATTAAGTTGGTATGTACATCAAATTAATTTATTTAGATACATCACTTAGCACTTTGATTCCTGCTAAACTTCTGGCTTCTTTCACAGTCAGTTAGCCAATCTTGATCAGTTCTGTTTTTCATTCCACCCATTTAGATATTCTCAGTCACATACATGACATTGTCACATCCAGTATCTTCCCAGATATGAGGAAAGGAGAAACAGTCTTACCCTTCACACTTGTAGACAAAAAAAACCCCACTTTTTTTGCTTTGGTCTCTTATCCAGCCTCAATACACATAAGCACACACCACTCAGTGCTTAATTCAGACACTCTTTTTAGAGAAAATAATGAACGGCCACAAGGAATGCTCTTCTGTGGCTGTCTACTGTTCCTCTGGTCCTTAGGTTTACCATCACTATATCAAAAGTAGTCGTCCTCTTGGTACATGACAACAGCATATGATTTTAAAAGGCAAAGATCTTATGGCACCAGGAAACTCAAACACCATTCTATGACTCAACTTACAGCAACAAAGCAGTCTAACGAACAGCTTAAATCTCCAGGAACAGCCTACAGGGCTCTCCTTGCCTGATTTTAGGAAGTGTCTCCCCCTTACCCTAATGGGCAAAAAACGAAGGAGAAATCCCTTGGACTAATGATATCTATGGCTCTTATTTCAGACGTGCTCCTTGTTCCTAAGGCACCTTGTGAAAAATCCTCTGTAGAGTGGCTTTAGTAAGGATCATGAAACAAGAAGGAAGGATATAAGCAGAGTATAAAAGTGAACGTATTTAGGGATTAATTCTCTACCACAATTCCCCACATGAATCAGTACCTTTTTCAGCAACTAGGCATGTGACAAGGTTCATCCCTAAACCACCTCACCAGGTCCAGCAACAGAATAACTGACTCACTGCAGGCCACAGTTGAAGGTTACATGCACACATGGCTACAAGACCAGTGCACAGGGTAGAGCAAACAAAAAAATGTGTGTTGCTGTCTTTACACTCAGTTGCATAGAAACTTCACTTTCTTCTTAGCTCTTGAAGTCAGACAACTAAGCTCTCTCATGCATTTTCACCTTACCTGTTCATGTAAGTGGCTCATTACCAATAATCAATCTGACACCAATATCCTTTCACAAGAGTCTATGTTACAGGCCTCCAAAGAGTTTGAGAGTAAATTAAATCAGTACAAATGGTCCCTGATTTAAGTGCTTTTTTACTGTCCTCAGTAAAGCACATCCATTTTAAATTCCTGCCGCTACATTACACCTAAAAGGAAAAAAAACAAAGATCACACAAAACCAACAACAATGGAGATTTTATGACCTTTGCCATGAAAAAATGCCCAATAGATTGTACCCATTGTTATAAATGAACAATTACACAAACTAATATTTATGCAAGTCCTTCACTACAGGCTGAACATGTAGATCTTATTTCTAGACCTAAATTATATTCAAAACAAAATGGAAAAAGATTTTGTGCTTTCACAAAAGCAAACCCAAAATGCAAAGAAGCTTCTTCCTTGATTTAGCTTTTTGGATTTCTCGACAATACACAGGGAAAAGAAACATGTTTTAAAAACCTATTTGAAATCTTCCTTCCATGGAAAGAAAGAAGGAATATTCCCCTCTCAAGGCTTCATTTCCCTCTCTGAATTGCAACTCCCTTTTTAATTAATTTTTCTTTCTAGACGCAGTCTAGTTCCAAAAGTCTGCAAATAGAAGGGTTTCCATCACTACCTCAGCCAGACAGCAGGGTTGGATACAAATCCAGAAGATCCACCAAACAAAAAAAGAAGGCATGAAAAATAAGGTTACTTATCTGAACCAACTAGGGGTTCAATTTTGAATGGGAATGGCTGCTATTAATCACTAGCCACACAGGCAAGCTATTGGATTTATCAGAAATTAATGAAGACTATATCCCCTTCCAAAGAGAAGTTGTCACTTGCGTAATGAATGCTATCTGAATACCCGAGAAACAACATACTCATGTAATGCGGAAATTATAAAAGCATAAGCAAAAAGAGGAATTACCCTGTACAATTGTGAAGCTTCTGTTTCCTGCAGATGAAATACTCTGTGCCTAAAACCATCTTGGGTTCATAAGAGATAGCAGATACTTCTAGGAAACTTAAGTTTCTGGTGTGAATAACACACCAAATGCTTTTGGTACCACTGCAGCAGGTCTACCTATGGGCATGCTGCATTTGCAGACCAGGCACACGCTGGTTAGGATGACAAACCATATTCAGTGCTTTAGTGGTCTTAAGTCAGTGAAACAAGGAGATGGACAGAGTTCCTAAAAAGGGACCTGTGCTGCCTTATAGGTTGGTCCACACTTCAGAAAGCCAGAACTGAGCAATAGGACTGCCATCTGCAGTGCAACTCGTCTAAAGTAAAACCACTAATGGCTTGAAAACTACCACATACTATTTATGTGCCGGTGGGGGATCAAAATTGGTTGTGAGGCAGGCCATACTTCTTACAACATGACAAAATGTACTTCAGACCTTAATGTGAGCAGCACACAGACAGAAGGGGAAAGTAGCTGCAAGTTAGCAACAGGAAGGCCATGCTGTAAGGGAAACAGTTTTTTAGTGGAGATAACCCACTAGCCTGCAATAAGCTGTGCAACTGAGTATCGATAACTGACTTAATTGTAAATAAATCCTAATTATAAAGTGGAGTAGGTGGCAGACAGTGCATCATACACTAACCTGCAGTGCACACAGGGTTCTGTGGAACTCCTGGCAAAGGACCAAATGCAGCTGTTGAGTCGGGCAGGGCTGACAAGTGTGGTCAGACTGAAGAGTCTTTCCTATCTTATTCTGTTTAGTGTCTAGAAACATGACAGACAAAGACTATAAAAAAAAAAAGACAGCACCTTATGCACATTGCTCAGACCTGATTCAAGTGCTGTACAAAGGCCACAGGATGGTCCTCCATGTCCTCCAGGAGAGGCTAAAGGCAGGAATAGTCCTCCCCAAGCTGCTAAATAAAAGACCATCTTGCTCTGACAGATACCAGGCTCTGTATACTGATACTGTTCTGTCTCTCTGCAAGGTTGCCCTGTGGTTGCCTCACTTGAATAAGGCAGCTTTGCAGTCCCACTTCACTCAGATGCGCTTGCTTTCTCAGAGCCCAAAGCAGCAACAACTCTGCTTTTTACACTGACCAACTCTGCTCCCTTCCTGCTCACCCAGAAAGCCACTGTGCTGCAATCAGTGTTCTTTGCATTTCCACTCCTCCTGCTCCGAGCTTGGGCTGCTCTATTGTAGACTGAATAATCTCTCTTACCATTTTGACCTACTAAGTGCTCCGTGGCAGGGAATAAAAAAGCAGAGATAGTTAAAAGAAGAGCTTGAATATGGAGGAAATTGCACAGTATTACAATATATTCTTAATAGGAAATAAGCATCCCTTCTATGAGAGTGAAGTCTTTGGCTTTAACTACACAAAATCAGTTTGTCCATCATTACTCTCAATAGAAGGAACAACTGAGGGTGCTTTACATGGAGGATTTAAAAATAAAACTCAAAATTCTACTGGAATTACCATGCAAACAGCTTATTTTGTGTCTCTGCAGAGGTATCAAAAATGTAAATGCAGCAGTACTCTTAGAAAAGAGAATGATTTCAATTTAAAAGTATTAAACAAGTTACAGATAAACATGATTTAAAATTCATCTCTGAAGGAGTAACTTAATCCTTGTTCAACTCTGCGAGTATTTGAGCAGAAGGCGATCACCAGTGCCACCACTAGCCACAAAAACATGCCAAGGAACTCCACCCTTTACCAGATAGTCAAGGTTAGCAACGGCCTTGCTGATTCTGGTACACAGAAAGGATTGTTTAAATTCCAAACCTTCCAAGTTTCTGAGCAGAGATGTTCTTCTCTAACAATACCTTTGCAATAGCAATAGCAGCAGACAAGCTACACTTCTCTGGGCAGCCTTTTTTCCTCGCTACATATGGTATTATCCAGCTGGCAGCAATACCAGTGACCCAACATGCTGCTACTGTGAAATATTTCCTATTTTTTGGCTGCACCCCACCTTTCTCATATTTACTTAGCACAGCAGTAATTTCTTCTCCTTCACATCTGGATTACAGAAAAACTTTTGGCGGTCACCGAAGTTTTAATCATCCACATATCCCTACAATCAACAGGTGTAACATCCAATTCTTAATCTGTAGGGAAGCCTTCTTATGGACTTGTAGGTGTGCACCCTGCTCCCATCCCTGTTCAAACACATGCTGCCACTGCTGTCCGGGGCTGCCCGTTGAGCGTGTCCAAGCCACTGAAGCAGGGGCTTCCGCTGGCCAGCTGCGCCCCCACCCGCACGAGTGGAGGAAGCACTAGGTGCGGTGACAAGTAGTGATGGTAGGTGACAAGCCAGCTGTGCTTTTGGCTCACTGCGACTGACAGCTACCCTCTAGTGATGCAGATACAGCAGGAAAGTCGGAAAAGTTGCGCAAAAAATAGTAACAGATCAAAAATCTTTTCACTTCGTTTCGTACCGGTGCAACAGATCGAGACCACGACCACCTGAACTTGGGCTCTGAGTATTTACCAGCTGTGACATGGAGGCCCAGCCAGATGCCTGCACAGAGCAGATCTCCCAAAGTTTTACAGAAAGAGCAGCTGCCTGTGGACAACCAGGCAGGCACAGCTGCCTTTCTCCACTGGGACAGAAGGGAAGGAGGGTGCAGGGAGAAACCAGTTAGTGTCTGAAGAAGAGCCGGCAGAATTGTGCCTTGGTTCCATCACACAGCAGTGCCCATCAGGCAGTACCAGGGCTGGGTGGCAGCCTGCTACATTCACCATTACCTGCCTGCCATCCCTGCCCTTCCCTTTAGTTCAGCTAGTGTAATAGACATGAAAGAACAGAGTCTTATTGCGGAGGAGAGAGTATGAGTTGTCAAATTTCAGCAGGTAGATGCCCTCGCCTGGGTACTCGTGGCTGCCTGCCTGCACCTCCCGATGGCTGTTCCTCCGATACACTGGCATGATCTCTCCATAGCGGTTCCGCAGATAGCTTTTGGAGCCCCTTTCCACATCACCAACAGGGGCTAGTCCTGCATGGGAGAGAGGAAATAAGTAAGCAGAATGGCAGAGAGGAGACAAGTAAGAAAGCCAGAGCCAGTTAAGCTACTAGGTTGTCCAGAAAAAGTTCAAGACAAGAATGCAGCAGAGGCATTCAGGTGTATGGCTGGCTAACTGTGACAGCATTACCCACAGTGTCTGCTCTGACTTTTCTGCAAGTAATACCCACAAAGTCCTGTTTTCCTTACCATGACAAAGGACATGCCAAGAACCAGTTGTCTTTGGAATACAGATGGCACAGTATCCACTTGCCTGCCAGCCTGGTCTTTTCTCCCTGGACTTACCTTTTAGACACCTTACTGTATATGCATAGTACTGGACCAGCAATACAGACTTGAAGCAAAAGAAAGGCAGGAAAGCTCTTAGCTGTAACCTCACTGTGTTTATGTCCTCAGTCACTTTTCCAAGAGAATTCCTCACACAGAAACTTAGCCCTCATTGGAGAACCTGCAAAATTAATTTCAGACAACAACTCCCCAGCTACTCTGTTCACACATACACTGAAGCCACAGAAAAGGCAACATCACTCACTCTGTGTTTCACAAGTGCAAAGACACAGACAGCAATCCTCTAAAATGCAGTCAGTGGGAACTACTGATGTATGGGGCAGGAACAACAAAAAAACCAACTAAACAAAAAAACAGAACAACAAAACATCCACCAACAAAAAACAAAAAAACCATCCCAATAACAAAACGATGAACCAAAAACCCCAGAAACAAAACCTTTTTGCCTCTACTCACCACCAGAAATTTTTCAGCCTGAGAGGTTAAGAAAATTGGTCAAGTTAAAATTTCAGACCCTGATCTTTTTGTCAGCTACAAGTTGAACAACTGAATTCTGATCTTATTTTTCAATGTGTTCAATTTTAAGAATGCTCTTGGGAAAGAACAGCCATTGACATACACTGAAGCAGGAAGGGCTAAGTGCTTTCTCATCACAGCGTAACCAAGAACACAAAAGGCTGAGGAGATAACAAATGGGCTGAGTAAACAAAGTAGATGGAAATTACAACATCTGACAGTCTCAGCAGCGTATCAACAAGCACCATAAATTAACCCTTATAAGCTCTGCACTAACCTTCGTTTTCCTCCTCCTCCTCTTCATCCTCTTCATCACTGGATTCGCTGACCTGAACAGTAATGGCAGTGCTAGTAACTGTGGTCCAGTCAAAGTAGACTCCAAAACCAATGTCGTAGTCATCTGTAGCAAACTCCCAGCAAATGCATTTCCCATCAGGATGGGTTGGCACACGGACTGTCACCACCTCGCCTCGCTTCACCACCATCCGGCCATTCTTCTCCCTTCCCACCTTGGCTTTGAATTCCTTCGTCTTCTCAGTGGTCCACATGGTGGGTGGAGCCAGAGGGGGAGGCTGAGCTGAGACAAGGGAAAAGATCGTGGGCTCACCTGACTTCACTGACAATCTGTTACCTGAAAACAATGAAGCTATTTCCAATGAGGCTTTTGCACTCTAGACCCTGCCCCCGGAAACCCTGGACATGAAGCTTTCCTACTCACTATCCAAGAGCCAAAATTTCCAGCAGAAATTAGCAGTGTCTCAAGGACAGCCTCTGTTCTTCTCTAGGCAGGACAGGCACCTTTCAGGACTCACCTTTCCTCTGTTCACCAAGGAGATCTGCAGTCTCCAGCTCAGCTGAAAGGATATCTACAGCACCAGTGTGATCTGACTGAATCATGACTATATCTCCTGCTCCTTGAGGTACATGGTAGTTGGTCATCCGAACAACAGCTTCCTGCAACAAAGCACATAAGAAACACAGTCACAAAGACCATCATGGTAAGAAAGTCCCCAGATGGATTTAAAACAGCATATTAGTAATTTAGGCATCTTTATGAAGCCAAGTCAGACCCTGCAGAAACTTCTATTAGTTAAAAAGAACTATCTAGCTCCAAGAGACCTCCCTGCATTTTTTCTCTGACAGCACCAAAGCCATGAACTTTGAAGTCAAATGCTGTGTTAGTCTCACAAATCACACACCCCTAGGCCTCCCTGTGAGTCCCTGGGCAGGCACATCTTTGCATCTGCCTCAGAGTTAATTGTCACCTCTCAACAAAGGAACAGCAAATTCCTCTAGGGAAAGCCTTTCAGCAATATGTGCATCCATACTACAGCTACAATCAAGCTGTCATTTGCTGCATCCTAGTTAAAAGTGAATCTGGTTGACTAGGGCCAGCCCTCTTTCCTCATATATGCAAGCTCACAGCTCCTGAGCTGGGTGCTGCTTGTGTGGGTTTTTCCAACTGTATCTGTAACACAAATGAATTGGCTGCTCACCAAAAGAACCAAAAGACAGCAGTCACTTTCAGCTCCTTCTCCCATGAATCTGCAAGAAGGGAATTCCCAGACACCCCAAACAAGAGGCAAAAAAGTGAGAATCACCTTGAAGCCTTAGCAAGCCAAAACTGCAAGGAAGTGAGGACTAGCCAAAGACACAAGAGGGATTTTGCAAATCACAGTGATAACATTAACTACTGAATCTGTGTTAATAATACTTTTGTCTTAACACAACCTTTAAAGCCTCAGTCCCATAGCCATAAGATAGCAGTAGGGTGGGAGAACTATTGCTGCACCTCTGCCCTTGCTTACAGATGTAAGAAACACACACCCACCTCTTTGAGAGACTGGATTTCATCAGGCAGCTTCTCTTCTAGGTCAGTCACTTCCTGGTCCTGCAAAGTGCCAGCTCCTTCCTTGGAATCCTCTGTCGTGCCTGCATTCCCGAGCGACCCAGTCTGCAACCTTTCAGATGAAGAGCACTACAATTCAGCACTTGCACCCAGGACACAGCCAGCAGAGGACTCACTGCCCTGGATCTCAAATTCAAAAAGACTGAAGGGAACAGGCTTCTGTGGTTAGCACCTGCACCTGCCATCTGCACACAGAACCCTCTGTACCCCAGTTCTGCCCTCATCTCTAGGTGGCTATCTTTCATGTGAGCCAGAGGGAGCAACTTCAGCGAGATACTTTGTATTTACCGTCCTTTAGACAGCAATAATTCCCTGCGCTCATGCAGAGCATGCCAGCTCACCAGCACTGTACTAAGTACAGAAAACAGTAGCAACTTTCTGCTCAAGAAGAGACAACTTCCTTTATGCTAGCTACTACATGATATCTGCATACTCTATCAGAGGTCAACTGTATTAGTGAAGATTCAGAACAGTTTTGACAGCCATCCTGAAAATGCCTTCTATTTTAGTGCCATTATGTCTTTCCCATAACCAGTCTCCAGGGATACAGCGAACACCCAGGTGTCTCTCTCCCATATCCGAATATGCTGCACAGACAAGCAAGCCATAAGACATAGAGCAGCAGCACAGTAACAGCAAAGAGGTCCAAGTACTGCACTGTTACATGAAGAAACGAGCATGTTAAAATAAAAAGAAAGGGATGTAGATGGAAGAGAATGGGCAAGAAAGCAAACACTTTTGAAATTCATTCTCTGCTGAGGGTTTTCTTCTAAATTATATTAAAGAATGCTGCATATCGTCTATAGCTGGAAGGAGTCATCATCTGAGATGAACTCGAAAGCCAGAAGAGTCTCTTCTAACATAACTCTCAGATACAGCATGAAACTTCCATGAGAAGCAACCTAGTCTTTAGTGAGAATAGAAACAGTTGTTCTTTCAAAAAGCGAAGCCTTCTCACGGCACTACAAAGCCAGTGTCAGCTGCCTTGGACTAAAGGATCAGAAACATGAGAACACTACTAAGAGAAAATACGTTCATTTCCTCAAATCTCTCCTTTCAGAAATGCGAAGTTCTCATTAGCAAGGGATTAGGCTCTCAGTATAGTGTGGAATAGTTTTAAAAAATAACAGAAAACCCCCATACACAGCTCAACTCAGACATATTCTTTCCTGCATCCTTTGAGAAGACTAGTACAGGGCAAATGTGGCTTTTGTTTCCAAATCTTTACTCTTACAGGGATAGAGATTTTATCCAGAAAAAAAAGCCATTTCTTATGTAAATTCTCTGAACACTGTGATAAACTTTCCTGGGAATGGCATGATAGACCATAAGGTCTGCAAGAACAATTCAAATGAGCTGAATAGCAGGATGCGCAAAATGGCAACAGACGAACACCACAAGAAGGGACATTTGTAAGGGACAATTTAAAGGAAGAAGTCTCACAGTGATCTCTAACAATTTCTCTCTGAGTCCAGGAAAAATATTGACAACTATGCTGTTGGTTTCCAGCCCATCTGCTTTTTAGCTTAGCAGTCACACCTAGAAGGGCTATTTGGTCACTTGCTACCACAGGGGCACACATCTGCTCAGAAGGCTCTCCATCAACACAGGAGCTAACAGCTTGGGAATTTTTTCTTCCAGACACCACTGAAGCCCAAGACATTCACTGAAAGATTAGCAAGAGCTACACAAGTTTTATAAGCAGTTTACAAAGATAGGGTTCAGCTGATTCCTTTTCAAACAACGCACACTTCTGGACAACCCCCATCCTTTTCAACGGGGATTAAGTTAGACAAATATATCAGGCACATCTACAAGTATCCAGCATCTACTGTGGCAGTTTCACTCAGAGTCTGTATTAATCTCTTTGAAGAAAACTCAAGGACATAATAAAGAGATGGAAAACCACATTTGGAGTCAGGAAGGCTGATGCAGATGCCATTAACATCAAATCAACCTGGTATCAAACCCCTGTTTTAGCAAGAAGGGTGGTTTGATGGTGGTGGTTGGGGTTGTTCTGGATTTCCCCCTCTCCCCTCTTTTTCAGTGTGATTGTGGTTTATCTATTGTGGGATTCAATTAAATCATTTCTGAAATTGTATCCTGTGCAACAAATGTGTGATGGCAAATGAAACTCCACTGCATATTGTATTAGTGCTTGTAAACAGTACAATGGCTCAGTCACAAACACCACAAGCCAAACACACAGCAACAAGCCAAACACCTGATAACAGGGTCGATCAGCAGCATTAATGAAGGTGTGACACAGAAAACAGTGAAGGAAAAAAACCAAAACATTGACAAGAAAACAGTAAAAGGTGTTTTCTTGCTCAGCTCCCCCCAGAATTATAGACAGTGGGAATGCTTAATTATTAAGGAATCCTTCAAAGTAGAGAAAATTTCCTGCTGAAAGTTTATTAGCTCTTAAAATGGACTACAAAAGCTTGCAGGGCTCCTTCTAAGATGAATGACTCTGTGATTTGAACAGCTGAGCCATTTATTAAACATCATTTCATGAGTTTTAAAACAACCTTAAGCCTGTCAGAACAGCCCCTCCTATACTGATTCTGGTATACGTTGTCCCAAAGCAGACAATTCAGTTTCCGGTCCCTTCTCTTCAGGTACACAGAATCAATGGCCACATGGAGGAGGTCACAGGGGTGAAGCAGACTGTCATGCATGTGGGCCACAATACACAAGAAGATTTTCCTACCTGCTCTGCAAAGTACTGGACTCCAAAGAATCAATCAGCTGATTTGCAGGGTCTGTCTTTTGGGCTAAGTCTTCATTTTCTAACAACAAACAATATATGGAGAGAAGGTGAAACAAATTTTGGTCTGGAGAATACACAGATAGGAGGAAAAAAATCACAGCCAGCAGTCAAATGTTGACAAGGTCACACGGCTGTGGAATGAAGAGTTGTACCAACCAGTTTTTCACGTTGAGCTGTATCTATCACCTTGTAGAACAAAGATTTTTAATTGCCTCAACCCCAAGACAAGAACAAAAAAACATCCATGTTTTTCATGCAGAACCACTCTTGGAAGTAGGGTTTGCTCAGGAACCTCCAATCCTTGCTTTAGAAGGACAGAACAAGGCCAAATTTCATCCTGTAAAACTGCACTGATAAAAGCCCTGGAAAAAAAATCATGTCGTGGTTCCCACAGGGCACTGACGGGATAGAAATTCCCAGGTCACTGCTAAAAGGACTGCCTGTAAAGATGATTCCAGGTCTCCCCTGAGTCTCCTGATCTCTGGAAAAGCTCTGTCCCCATGCAACTGCAGCACACGCTCCACTGCCCCACTGTATGGTCGCATTAAAACAGCAAACTGGGCACGGACAAGTTCCAGGTTTTGCAGCTCCCTGATGACATGTCTTACAGCCGCTGGACCTTTGGGAGAGTCAGTCTGGAGCTGGGAGGCACCTCCAGCCCACAGCACCAAGCCCGCAGCAGAGACCATCCGGCTCCCGGCTAGATGGGGCCTCTTTCACAAGGGAAAGCATCCTGTCCCTAATAAACCTCCACCAGCGCTCACTCGCTCCACTGCGGGAAGAAACACCGGGAAGTGCTGCTGCAGTTTCGGGCGCTGGACCAGCAGGCGAGCCCAGAACCCAGTTCACAGCGGCGCCGGGGTCCCCGCAAGCGCGGGTGCCAGCTGCAGAAGGCAGCACAGCAGCCAACCCTCCCGGTACAGCAAATGCTAGCCAAGAACTAACTCCCAGTGCTGCTCTTCGCCAGAGGTACCCTATTTTCACCGGAGCAAACTGCCACCGTGCAAATACGGCTTCTTCGGGAGAAAGGAGGAAACCCATCACGGAAACTCACGGCGTTCTCGGCTGCTAAAATAAATGTTCCCGGGCCCGCAGCCCCTCAGGCACTGCCCGACGTCCCCTCGGGCAGCTCAGCTCAGCCCAGCCCACCTCGCCGCCGGGGAGGGGGATGCTCCTCCGCAGGGACCGCGGCCGGGCTGCAAGCGCTCGCCCCAGCCAGGGCAGCGAGCCAGCGGGAAGCTGCTCCCGCTGCCCCCCGCGGCCAGCCCGGCCGCTCCCTCCCCTGCCCAGCCCGTACCTGAGGGGCCCCGTGCCGCGGGTCCGTCCGGCGCCCCAGCGGCCAGCGGCTCGGAGCGGGAGCCGGCGGCGGAGGCCAGCACGTCCGACATGGGCAGAGCAGCGCGGGGCCGAAGGCGGCAGCCAGCCGCGGCGGAAAGAGCCGAGCGGAGCCGAAGCGCTGCGACCGACGGCGGAAACACCCGAGCAAGAGACGCCGCAAGAAGCCGAATGGGCGACCGGGAGCCGGGCAGCCGGGGGTGCCTCGGTGCTCACTCCTCAGCCTCCCCCCTCAACAACGCAACCAATCAAAACCTAGTTCCGCGGAGCCCGCGGGAGGCAGGCTGACCGCGTGGAGGGGGTCGGGAGGGAGTAAGGGGTTACCCCCAGGAAGCCGCGGTTGCCATGGGAGCAGGGCGCCGGAAGGCCTCTTTACCGCGCGGATGGAGCGGAGCGCGGGGCCCGCGGAGCTGGAGTCCGCCTGCCCTTTCCTGGCCTGGAGCGCCGAGGAGGTGGCCCAGTGGGTGGTGCAGCTCGGCTTCCCCCAGTACGAGGTGCGGGGTCTGGCCCTGCCGGGAAGCTCCCGCTTGAAGCGGCGGCCCTGAGCTCTGTGTGTACGTGAGCGTGTGTGAGCGGTGACGGAGGGCCTGCAGTGGCCGAGAGCCACCAGGGCCCTCCTGCCTTCCCCTCCGCTTTCTTGCCCAGGAGTGCTTTAGGGCCAACGGCATCACCGGCCGCCGCCTCATCCTCGTGAACTGCTCCAACCTCCCCGCCATAGGCGTCAAGGACTTCATCCACATGCAGGTGCGGGCAGCCGCGGGTCCCGGACCCCCTCATCCCCTCGAACTCCAGCTCTGACCCTTTATGCTTGCAGGCCAGCTAGGCCACAGCCTGTCCACCGAGGCATATGGGTTATTCAGAGCGGGAGCCTGAAACTGGACAGCCAAATTCGTTCACCCAAACACTTGTATCCCTTGAGTCTTTTGAGGCAGAAATCCTTAGCTGGCTGGAGATTGCGTGCTTCCTCTCTGGGACACCTAAAGTGCATCAGAAGTGCTTGGCCTTTAGTTAAGCTTATGTTGCTCCTCTTGCCCCATGAAGTTGCATAGCCAGATGCATGTGCCTTGCTTGGATATCCCTCAGAATTATTTTTTTTTCAGTAATTTTCCACTGTAGAGCTTTAAAAAATCTAGTCAGATTTAACTTACAGCAGTTGAGCCACCAATCTCAAGCACTTCCATGAACACAAACAGTATCTGTCTCTTTTTTCTTTTATAAACATGTCTAGTCATTTTCCTTTTAAACCTACATCTTTTGTTGAACAAACACTCATAGTTAAGCTAACTGGTAGGCTGAATGTCAGGGCTACAGCGTGGCCTTCCAAAGCTTCCTGAAGGTTCAGAAAATAAGAAAGTTGACTTCAATTTCACTACCCTCCTTCCTATCCCTCCTGGAAACCACAGAGGGACTCAGGCCTGCATTTATAGACACAAAGCCTTTTTTTCACATCATAACTTAAAGTTGCTTCCCCCAACACAAGAGGACACAAGGTAGAAGTTCAAATAACCAGGAAGAGAGAAAAATCTTTATGCTCCAATGACCATAGTATGAACACTTAGTTTTATTCTAGAGCACCAAATGGTATTTCCCCATGGTTCTGTCTGGCTGCACAATCAACTATTTGAAACGAAGTATGCCACCAAAAACCTTGCCTAATGCTATGATTTTGTTGATTAGAGGAGAAGGCATCAAATTATAATCCTTAATTTTTCAGACAGGAGCCCTTCCGAGAGCATTTCTGGTACAAACAGAGACAGATTTTTTAATCATTTGCACTTACCAAAGATAGCAATAATTTTATAGGCTTTGAAAGCCTCAGCCTCAATTTGGGATATGGGGATCATGTATGGTGGTAATTTAACTGCTGAGAAACACTAAGTCGTGGGTTAGAGATTTCCGCTGTAACCCATTCCTCTTCCTGTAGAAACAAATTCCACAGCACTAGGATACTGCAGCAAGCTTGGGGATGAGACTCTCTGTAATGTTTTCCAAAGCTTGCAAGTGAATTGGGAACATCTTAGGAACAGACTTTAGTGGAAATTGGATGTTCTTGAAGGTCATGCCCTTTCCTGCTAGTTGTGTTTTAGAGAACTTTGATAGAATCCAAGTGTGCAGAGCTCTGAATAGGATGTGGCCCTGTGGGTCTTTCCGGAAGTGTGTACTAGAGCAGGTGCAAAGTTAAGGCCATAATCCTGAGCACATAAGCCAACAAGAAATATCAATGGAAGTCTATAACCAGTTGAAACCAAGATAGTTGCTATAGAAATGAATGTGATAGCATCAGCTCAGTGAGATAGAAAATTTTTGCAATTAGGGGAAATGGCAGTTTGGTAGAGAGCTGCACAGTGAATTATGTGGAGGCTGTGCAGCGTGGACAAGTGAAGTTACTGCTGGTTTTAATTCCACTCTACTGGTATTTTAAATACAAGGACCACTGAAGATATTGATCCTGTATTCTGTCAGTGTTACACAAAGTAGGGTACTGCTCTTCAGGGTCGTGCTAAAGCTGGGGAAAAGTTGAGCAAAAGCTGTGAAAGATCAGTAAAAACTTGTGAAGTGTATTTCAAGGCTTTGGTTGAAGGTTACGTTCACAGAAGTGACTTCAAAAATGATGGCAGGGTTCTGTTCACTGACAGTTCCAGGTCCAGCTGGCTCAGGCAGCTCAGTCACCCATCATTTTCTTACTGAGCAGTGTGGCTTATTGGCTTACTTAGTTTTTACAGCTCTTCTGTGTAGACTCTGTTGTTGACAGTATAACTTAGCAAACAGCAAGGTTTTGCATTACGCAGAATAGACTCCAGCTCATTCACCCATAACTTGTTTGTTCTGCAAGTGCAAAGAGGAAAGCAGAGCTATATGTGCCTTGAAGAGACCAGCTACAATGCCATTCCCCACAGTAAATCTGGAGGAAATCTGCTTTGCTTTACAATGTCACACAGGGCTCATGGGTTCAGATCTCTCTTGAGCTGCAACTTCAAGTGTGAAATTGTTCCAAAAATCAGAAATTCCATTCTTTTTCTTGCTGCTCTGACACAGAATGAATGGTATTAGCTGTTGGCCTGTGAAATGAGGATTTCTGGTATTTTGTCTTGTATTTCAGGAGATTTCACGACATGTACGAGAGCTGCTAGGGATTGAGGAGCCTGCCTTCAGCAGATCCATTGCCCTCCCATACAGAGACAACATGGGTCTCTTCCTGGAGCGAAAGTCCTGGTCAGGAAAGAAAGCAGATGCCCTCACTTTCTCACGGTTTATCAAAGAAGCAGGACTAGAGCCCTATACTACAGTTCCTCCTTTGCAACAAGCCCAGACTGGGGTAGAAACAGATGCCCTCCCTGCATCACAGGGCACCCAGAGGCAGGATTAGAGACTCACACTGTACTTCCACCCTTGTAAGAAGCCCAGCAGAATACACCATAGTTATCTGGAATTTTGTCCAAGAAAATACAGTTCTACCTTCTCCTGATTATAGAAAAGGCAATTGCAGCTTTTAGCATTTTGATGACAGCAAACACATCCCTACATTGGCTCTTTTCTGCAATCTTTTGTTTGCTTCCAGGAACTAAGTGAAGCAGAATCTGTAAATTAGTCTGTACCACTGTCCGTCTTTCAGTTCTGCTTCAGAGTTGATTAAAAACACAAGAAAAATCATAGACATATTTTAATTACCAGTGATGGATAGCAACTTCCTGGCAGCTCCCAGGCTTTAGTGTCTGCCGACTGGGCTCACTGTAAAGCCCAGATGTAAGACAAATGGGACACACAATAACTGGTATATAGGTGTGGTGACAGCTGCTGTCAGCGACTGTAATTAAGTGAGGGGCTTCGTTACAACGTGAGTAACTAATCCCTGGCCTCGCCGCAGAAATTATTTCCTGTGAGGCAAAACCAGGCAGGGGTTTATCATAGCAAACTGTACTGAAATACGTGATGCCAAGAAGTATAAGAGGATACTGTAAGCTGAACTAGCAGATTTAGGGAATAAAAAATGCTTTGTCCTGGGTGGATTTGTACAGAATATCCAGTTACCTTTTTTTTTTCTTGAAGGAAATGTCATTCAGTCTGTGGTGGTGGAGTGCATTATCACCAGCAAGGAAGTATGAATAAGTGCTGATGAAAGCCTGTCTCAACAGAAAGACATCATTATTATTGTCTGGCATCAACGGCTGCCTCCAGATCCCCCATGGAAAAAATAAATAAATAAAAAAAGCCTAGCCCACTCCTGTTCAGTTCTTTGCACCCTTATTCCGTAGCCATTACAGAATAACTATAATTTAGTTTTGTATTTCAGTTTTCTAGTGAAACTGCAACAGGAACCCAGTGAAATGGAAGCAGTTTGCAGGCCAACTTGTAGAAGCAAATGTGTACATTGGGTGTTTGGCTGCAGACAGTAAGAGTGAACAGTGCTGGTTCTTGCATCCCTCAGTCCAGGGAGGAGGCTGGGATGAGATCTCAGCAAAGCTTTCTGATATGGGCTTTGTTAGAGTTTCTGAGGATTTAGAATAATAGTTGTTTCCTCTGGACTTTCTAAGAAAACATCAGAAGCAGCTATGGAGAATGAAGTCCTCTCATCCAGTGTCACACCAGGCTCTGCTGCAGCTGAAGGAAGAGATGTCTTGGTGCTGACAGGCCCACCTTGCTTTGCAGGCCAATCTCTAAAGGATGCGTGGTATAGTAGAGCAAGA
Source organism: Psilopsiagon aymara (assembly GCA_024733675.1). Classification (NCBI taxonomy): domain Eukaryota; kingdom Metazoa; phylum Chordata; class Aves; order Psittaciformes; family Psittacidae; genus Psilopsiagon; species Psilopsiagon aymara. The sequence goes on from JANRGW010040772.1 coordinate 19,338, forward strand.
TGGCTCTGGACAAGCTTACTCATTTCCAGCAGCTGGCTAAAGGGAGACTCTCAGTTGAGCAGCTGTCAGGTCAAACCAGGGAAAGGCTCTGGGAAGAGAGAACAAGTGGATGTGCTTATGGGCAATAACAGTCTGAAGCAGCTTGCTAATTAACAGTAAATAATGGTTTTATTTAGTATCTGACTACGAGTCTCTTTTGGGGTCTTTGAGAAGCAATCAGACTCAGAAACTTAAATCTAAACTGTTCCAGGCATTACTGTGCCATGCAGAGCAAAACTGAGCCTCATGGCTCTAGAACAATCCTGAAGAGGCAGGAATCCTTTCCCTCAATCAGTGTTAACATCCTCAATAGTCCAGTCCATGAAGTACCATAAGTTCTTACCTGTAAGCACTGCCCTCTCTACATATTCCCATAGGATTTTTTTCCTGCATTCAACGCCCCAGCCCTGAACACTGGCTTCAGAAAACAAAGCAGACAAACAGGAACCAAAGGCAAAATAACTCGGGGCTCATGGACCACGTCCTTTATTGCTCATGCATCACTTAAGGCAATCTTCCCTGGCACCTATGCGGTCCTAAGGGCAGCAAACAGTTCAGTGTCTTTCAACTCAACAATCCATGCTTCAGCTGTGGAAGGAAGCAAGTTTCAGAGCAAAGGGGAAGCCTGGACAAGTAGTACCTTAGCATTCAACCCTTTACTTACTCCTCTTGAGTCACTGAAAAGGCAAAATCTTTGCTGCTAAAACTCTTGTGCACAAACTGTGCGCAGGAAGTTTTGTGCTCTGCACAGATGGGGCAGCATTAAGGGAAACAGAGGTCACTGAGTAATTTCAGTGCCTTCTGGTGAGGCAGCCTCTGCCATGTGCTGCTCTTCAGGGCTGCAGAGAAAACGGTCACCAGCTACTCAGCATTGACTCACTTTCCCTGCAGGACAAACCAAATCAAATGTCAGTTACCAATGTGCACACAGGTGTGAAGAGACATTCTCATCTCCCACTCATGTGAAGAATTGCACTGGCAATCAGTCAGTCAGAGCTGGTTTATTTGAAACCTCTGGTTTAGGATCATTTAAGGTGAGGGATGCTGAAATTAATAGTAACAAGTAGGATAGGTTATATTTCCTTTAGCTCGTTCTCATTGAGTTAACAGGAGCCTAAGACAGGCTGCATATAAAGTCTTAAGCAACTCAGCCATCATGATGAACACTAACTGCTTAAAGAGCATTCAGCTACACAAGAATTAGATGTGCATGCAGAAGTGTACAATGAAATAGCGATGGTCAGAGGTAGCCCAGCAATAGGAACAGCATGTTCATGGAAATAGCAGTTGGGCCTGCAGGAAGAGAAAAAGAGGCTTTGGATCGTATTCTTGCTCAGAAAGCGTACCTCAGCTCCTGCTCCCCTGTTTAGGCTCAGAGTTACTATTGTTTCACAATGGGAAATGGCAGCTCTTTAGCAGCTGGTGGCAGGTACATGCAAAGCAGTGCTCCTGAAAGAAAGAGTGACCCCTGTGATGCTGATCAGAGAAACTGGTGAAGATGACACCTACTACCTCATTTTGCCCATCCACTTCTTGTTCGTGATACCGCCTTCAATGCACACTATTTCCACTCCAGCTTTACCTGTATGGTGGCAGGATTCCTCTAGGAGGGTTTTCTTCCCACACTGCCCTCCTAACTTACAAAATTATCGCCCGCCCAGACCCAGCTTTGACTCCTACAGGCAGGGGAACCACTGAGTGCAACTCCTCAGAAGAACTGCTACAAAATTTAGGCAAAAAGGGCTTTTACCTGGGGCACTACACATGTTGCCTGCACAGCAGTGCAGTCTGTTCCCTTTGCCCTCCACTCATGGATGAATAGGCTCCTGGGCAGGGGCACTGGTGCTGCGGCCTTAAATGACACTGTAGCAAAGGAGGTGCTCCAGCTTTCCAGAGGGCTGCAAAGGCAGCAGAAAGGAGTGTACCAGGGGAGAGAGGGGATGCTCCTGGAGACTGCTTTTGATCATGTTTCTACACTTAGAGCCACAAAGTCTAGAACTTCTAGACAAACAGAAAGCTGAATCCCTAAAGTGTTCCCATGACACCAGCAGCTGGGGACTTGGGGAAGTGACCAACCAGTGCAGACCAACAAGGTCTGCAATGACATTTCACAATAAAATCATGAGAGGCAGAAAGAGCTGCACCCCATGAAGTCCCAAATGATGGCAGCACATCCAGGCTTTGAAATGTCATGGTCTGTTTTACCTGAGGAAAGGGATGGTAGTGACAAGGCTGTACACAACACAGGGGCTCTGGATGGCAGGCCGAATGACAGAGCAGATGGACAGCACATGTGCCAGGCGGCAACAGAGGAACACAACATCTGCCCAGGCTATCAGCTGAGCACTGATTGTTGTAAAAGCATGCAAGGCCCTGCTTCTGCAGGTCTGCTGTAATAAGCAAGGAGAAAGGGACCCAAGAGCCCACAGAACCAGCACTGGTCACTGACCAACACCTCCAGGCACCTCACCATGGTTACCTGTGCTCTGCCACATGCAGCTGAAACACAAACCATCACCCTCAGGTTGGGACAATTGGCTGCCTGCCCAAAGTGGCTCAGGGGGACTTCGGCTGCTCCCCATCACTGTTCCTACATGGAAGCAGGCTGACATGGAGCAGGCAGCCTCTGCCAGTAATAAACATGCAGGGAGTTCAGCTGCCTGGCCCCAGTTCACGCAGGCTGATGTAAAGCCTTTGGCTGAAACAGCCAAGCCTCAGGATCTGGCTAGCAGTCAAGACCTATAAAAAGCCATTTAATAATCCCTCCTTCCTCTCTGCCCTGAGATGATTATAAAGAGGATTTTATTATTTCACGCATCTCCTTGGAGAACTGTTCTCCCCACTTGGCTTGTTTTATGTAAGAGTTTATGGGGCAGTTGACAGTGCGTATGCAAACAGTTGCTGTAATGATGCAGGCTCGGTATTCAGAGCCTAGCAAGCAGCTTGTATGCTACAACTGACCCTGCACCCACGAAACAAGTAGAGGGCCATCTCTGTTTCAGTACTGCCATTCATTTAGGGAGATGCTTTCTCTGTTGTGTGAGTACTTAGCAGCTTGGAGTCTCAGTCATCGACCAGGCTCTTGGCAAATGATAAAGAGAATTTTGAAGAGCCACAAAAAAGGGTGGGACTAAACTAAAATGGGCATTAAACTAGCCAGCATCCAAAGAACAGGGTTTATGTCTCCAACACGCTGGGATAGGACTGGTAAAAAAAAGCAAACAACTGAATTAATATTTGGTGCACAGTAGGTTTCCAAGCAAATAATGATCTTATGTACAATGGCATTCTCTGCTTCCCAACTGAAAAAAAGAAAGAAAAAAAAAGGGGGAGTTTCCATAACTTCAATAGTTTTAGCAGAAAAACATTATTTAGTGAGTTCTATCTGAATTGCTACAAAAAAAAGTACAGTTAAAAGTCCATGTAAGTGCAGCCCCATTTGCAGGCCCAGCCTGGGGAGGACTTACCCATGCTGTTAGGGTACACATGGCACACTGCATTCTGCGAACTGCAGACTGAGATCAGGGTATCAGTAAGTATAGCCAGATCACAGCTCCCCTGCTGCTGAACTGACACACCTCCTTACACATCTGTATCATTGTTCAAATCACTACAGGGGTATCCGGGATCCACGCTTAGAGAATACAGATGTGAAGACTTATTTTACAACTTCATCAGATTCCCTCCTTCAGTTTCTCCCATTGCTCCCTAACAAATCCCATTCTAATCACCCTTCCAACTCCTACAACCAAATAGTGTCTGGGCCCGGGGCATGTGGGAGAGCTGGCAGCAAACCTTACCCTAGCCAACAGCATCCTGGGTTGCCTTAGGATGAATGGTGCCAGCAGGTTAAGAACAGCGATTCTTTCCCTCTAAATCCAGAGTGCTGTGTCCAGCTCCGGGCTTCTCACAAGAGACATGGACACACTGGAGAGAGTTCAGCAAAGGGCTGACTAAAGATGACTAATGGGCTGGAGCATCTTTTGTACGAGGAGAGGCTGAGAGCTCGGACTGTTCACCCTGGAGAAGGGTTGGGGAACTTTTTAATGTGTGTAATGCCTGACGAGAGGGAATTAAGAAAAAGGACCCAGACTCTTTTCAGGGGTGCCAAAAGATGACAAGAGGCAGTGAGCACAAAGTGAAATGTGACAGTCCATCTGAAGACAAGAAAACACCTTTTTACAGTGAGGGTGGTAAAATTCAGGAAGAAGCTGCCCAGAGAAGCCAACTTGTCTCCAGCTGTAGAAATACTGAAAAGCCAAATAGACACAGTCCTGGTCTGCCTATTCTAGGTGACCCTGTTTGAGCAGGATTGGACTAGATAATTAAGAGGTTCCTTCCAACTTAAATAAGTCAATGAGGAAAAAAAAAGAACACAAAACAAATACCAGAAAAGGGAGGCTGGAACCCAAACCTGCCCTGAGACTGGTACACCACTACACATAATCTTCACCTTTGTGGCAGCAAAGTCTCTGACATTAAAATTAATTCATCTGTACTGACAGCACTGAAGGAGTGAAGTAAGATATTGCTGCAAGCAAAGCTACTCCATCGTGTGCTTTTCAGGACATGAGAGAATACCCTGCATACTCACTTAGTGGGAGGTGTGATAAATTGCTCAGGATTAGCACACAGAGTGACGGATTGCTCAGTATGGGAAGAAAATATACAGCCCAAGGAGAAAGAGACAGCTTTATTTAAGGAACTGAAGTGAGGTCTGGAAGGACGAAGCCAGCAGTTGCCTGAGGAGTTGTGTTTCTGTGAAAGTGCAATTCAATCCTTCCTGGCATAACACTGAGAAAAGAGCTGCTGGGACCAGCAGGTTTGTGCCACCTAGGGGGTCCCTGCTTGCTCTCCTTCCAACCCAGCAGGGCTCTGACCAGCTCCACACTAGGGGCCTGTTCTTCTCTGATAAAGGAATCTTCCAAGAGCTGCAGAGTGCCAGCACAAGGATACTGGCAGGGACTGCTGTCCCGGCTCTCTGCAGGAGTTCATACACCACCTCTTTTCCTAGGGTGAGCCAGAGCAAACCACAAAAAAAGAAAAAAAGCTTTAAGGTACAGCTGGTCCTTTCCCCCAATGCACTCTGATGCAGGGAGAACACAGCACAGTAAGCTTTACTCCAGCCAAAGCCATGACTGAAGATGCCCAAGCCAGCTGGAGTGTTACAGGGACTGACCAGAATCATCTGCGGGAGAGACCCATGGGTGTGACTGACCCATTCCTCTTGTGAGAGAAAATGAGCTCAGGCACCACTCAGAGCAAACATAACCTCCAGCGACCTCCTCTGTAAACAAAAACACTGCCTGGCTTATATAGCCAAGTCAAAGAGAATCAGATTCCAAAAAGAATCAACCCTGATGGATTAGTACCATGGCTACATTGGAGCAGCTGCCTTCAACCAGCCTGAATGCCACTGTCCCACAAGCCACTGTAACTGACGAACGTTGATCATGCAATGAGTAGTAACAGAGTTGCTCTGTTGGCACTGGGCTGGGTTTTGCAGTTTCCTCTTTCACTGGCAAAGCAGCAGCCAAGCAGGCTGCTTCACAGGAGCTCAGTTCTTCCATCGAATTTGCTAAAAGAGAGAATGAGACATGACTAACATCAGTGCTGAACACAGATGCCTCAGGACCAAGTTAGCAAATCCCAAGCCCTGACAAGAACAACTATGGCCAGAGGGTGCTATTTCTATCAGTTTCACCCTTCATTCCCATACTGAATGCAACCTCAAAGGTAAGATTAGCTTCCCAGCAGGGCTAAGAAGTATGTAGGACAGACACACCCTCACCCCTAATATACAGCCACTTCTGATGAGAGCCTCCGGCAGAAAAAGTGTATGTTTCTTACCATGTTATTGAGAATGCTGTTTATCTTCTCTTCTTCTGCAGAGCCTCGCTCCACCTTGCATTTATATGCTGTCAGCTGGATGCGATCCTTTAGATCCTTATATGTCTAGATAAACAGCAAAACCAGCACCCAGCTGAGTGGAGAGGACACTTACACGTTTAGATGGTGCCCTGGAGATGAGCAGGGCAACTCTTCATCCCCTCCTTAAGTTCCCACCACAGCACCGCAGCAACTGAGCCACTAGGAGCTATTCTCCTGACTCACTTGCTTTTCACCCTGCTCCCAGGCAACAGGGATAAAACAAACCCTACCAGGCACATAATAGCAATGGCACATGGCAAAGCACAGGAAAGCTAGGGAGAAAAAGATTCTTGTCCCATCCCTTCACACACAGAGCAGGGACCTACCTCAATGACAACATCATGGCACTTGTATTTGGTAGCCAGGCTCAGCCGTGTCTCCACATCCTCCACTAGGCGCACATACTCCTGTAGCACCTGTGAGGGAAAGAAGAGTCTCTCAGCTCCCTTCTGCAGGTACCTACTGCCTCCTTCTCTCACCCCAGTCACAAAACCTTTCAAGGTCATTCGTCACACAGACATGACCACTTCTTTCCTAAAGCAACAAGCTACAGGACAAGACCATTGAGGGCCCCAGAGGCAGTAAAGCTTTGCTCACAAAGCTCAGTGTCCTAGGCTATCTCGTTCCTATGGATCAGGTTAACCATTGCCAATTGGATTAAATAAAAAAAATAGTTAATGTAGCAAACGAAGGTGGCAACTCACCATGGGGAGAAAGATGCCACACAGCTGTAGGCCCACTGTCTGTCTTGCAGTCAGACCTAGGACCCTGCCCTCACTACCATCCCATAGCTCAGCAAGCTGTTCCACTCTCAGCTAGGAAGCAGCTCACTTGGGGAATCAGTCACACACCAAATCCCAACAAAGAGCAGGTGTACATAAGCAGCAGTTCCTTACTCACCTGCACAGGAGCACTGTTCTTCTGCAAGATCTCCACCACCCGGTGGAAGCCAATCGGTGCCTTCTTCTTGGTGTAGCCCAGCCAGTTCTGAAATGAGCGCCAAACCCTCTGTTAATCCTAAAGGGCAATCCCTCCAGCCACCAGAAAATGCTTTCCCCAGTGCCACAATGTATGACACCAGCCACCATGTGCACCACAGGCAGAGCCCTTCATTCAGTGGCTGGGCGCAAGCTGGCTGCAAACCCGCTGATAACAGAGCAGGAGAGCAGAGAGTCCCCTTCTCTGACCTTGCTGCTGCAGTCAAACCGGGCCCAGCAGAGGTCTTAGACAGGGAAAGAAGGAATGTATTGCAGCAGAGGCACTGGGCGCTGCTGAATTAAAACCAGTCTGCCCAGTCACTCCAGAACAAGCCATCCATGAGTCTGCAGCTCACCTTTGTAGTGAAGAGGGCATCCACATCATCCCATGCTCGCAGCTTGGCACGGGCAGCCAGGGCAGTCAGCACATACTGCTTATCAGGAATCTGCAAGGCAGAAAGCTGTAGTCAGAGCACCAGCACAGCTCAGAAGGCCAGTGTGGGTTGGGCAGGAATGGCATTTACTCCAGCCTGTCAGGACCCTCACCAACAGCCAGGCAAGGAGAGGTATTGCCTGAGGCCAGTGCCAGCACTGCAGAGAGCAGGAGGTTGGGACTTGCAAGTGCTGCTGCAGCCAGGGGACACTCAGTGAAAGCTTCCACATGGTTCCCACTTTCCTTTCTGAGCCTCCAGAATGGCCCTGCTCAAGAAAGATGCCATGCCCCCTTCCCTACCTCAGCGCTGAGCTGCTCAATCTCTTTCTACCCAGACCCTTTGCTAAATACAATTTGGTTGCCCACATTTTAAAGCTAGTGCTGCCAGGACAGCAGGACACTCACTCACCTTAAATGTTTTCTTTAGGTTGGTGGGGCTGCTAAATGTTCCCTAGAGAGAGCAGACAAGTTAGTTCAAACTCAGCAGCGCAGGCGAGGGGAGAGGATACCTCTTGTAAGGTGTTTGCCTCACACAGGGTGAATCTCCCCCAAGTTTTCACTCATGTCAGTGACACAGGAATAACAGCTGGCAGAAGAGAGCAACTATCCCACCCCATCAGCACTCTGGTTTGGTTTCCCCTGCATACTCAACTGGTGCACATCCAACACTTCCAAAATCAGTGTATCGCTATCTCAGACTCATGGGATTAAGGGCCAATTCTGACTTCCTGAAGAAATAAAAGACTGTGATTTCCAGGAGGCAACTTGCTGACATGCTGTCCCAGGTTGAATGTCCCATCTTGGAGCACAAAAGAAAACTCCAGACTGGTCCCAGATTGACAAAGAGCATTGAGTTTCTCCAGATTTCTCTGAGGGATAAAACATGACCTCCCTCATCTTCTCTCCTTAATACGCCCCAGCTTAACCACCCCACATACGGAGGGATATAGAGATGAGACATAACCCTTATCCCACATCACTCTCACCTCAGCCTCTGTGTAGTGGTAGAAACAGGAATAGAAGAGGGTGGTCACTAATGGCATGTTGAGAATTGAAGCCTTGCGAGGATATTTCCTAAATATCTCTGACTGCCCAGACGTCTCCAAGTGCCGGTCATTGGTCTGTGGAATCAGAAAAAGAACAAACATAAGCCAGGGCAACTGCCTGACCCAGCTGCAGAGAAAGACCTGGGAAGAGTACTGTGATAGCAATGCACAAGCACAGCCTCAACATGCCATGAAATACCTATCTGGTATTTCACACACACGCCTGGCACAGCAGCTCAGACAGCAGTTAAACCACACTAGCCAGGGCAGGCTGAACAGATTCAAAGTGATATAAGTCAGGAACAGATACGAGAACTTGCAGCTAGTCCCAGTCATCTCCAGCAGGGAAGATTTCATACCTCAATGATGATCTGTCGCTCCAACAGAGTATAATGGTCTTGGATATGGGAGGTATCCTCGGCTGAAAATGGCAGCCTGGTCAGACATGGAGAGAGGAGACACTGTCAGCAACTCTTAACACAGTACACTTAGAAGGATGCTCTTCCCTACCAAACATCTTCCCCACAGACCGAGATGTGGGGAACACCTGTCATTCTCCCCACTCCGAGCAGCTAGCACGCAAGCTTATGCCCCTGCTGCCCTCTCCAACTGGCTCTCTACTACAAAGGCTCCAAAGAAGGCAAAATTAAACAACACCCCTCACAGAACAAGCAAAGCTGATGCTACTATGCTCAGGTACCCAAGCTTTTGTCCTTCACAACCTGAAGGGTTAATGTCCAGAAGGTTCCTGAAGCATCTTTGCCTCCAACTAAGCAGCAAACGCTGCTGGACTACTGATCACAAATTCTTCCCCTCTGGTTTACAATATGTCGACAACATCCCATTCCCACTGAGGAAAAACCAGTGTCAGCTCTCAAACTACATAAGCTGTTGCACTGTGTCAGAGGTCTGACTTTCTTTACTGCCACCTTCTGTGAAGCACAGACACCCCTCCCACCCTCCTGCATTTTTTCTTACCCAACGCAGCCTTTCAGAAACTCCCTCCTTTTTTCTACATCCTGTATGTTCAAATGTTCCCGGTACTGGGACAGCTGGAAGGAGAGAGAAAAAAAAACAGTCTGTTCTCATGGATTTGAGAAATACAGGACTCCAGAGGGCAAAACAGGAATGCAAAGCTCTTGTTGACTACCAGACACCTTGCAGCTGGCCTTCCCCTGCCCACTATACTCCCTCTTTCCTGAGGAAATGGAGTTTCTGCTCCTGGGACTACTTACAGCAACTTCCTCAGTCCTGTCTAGGAACCTGCAAAACGGAATGAGCAAGCATTAACTTGAAGGCAGAATCCTGGCAGCATGCTCAGCCCTGCCATGAGGCTGGGCAAGAGCCTCACCTGAGCAGATCCAGAAGCAACTTCTGCTCACCCGTCTCTTTGAGGAAATGGATCAGATGGCACAAGGCCACCTGCCGCACCTCCAGCTCCCGAAACAAGATCTCTGCAGGAGAGAAACACACACATGGGTAAAGTAAGTTAGCACTGCCAAGCAAGAGGGGGCCAAGCATGGTGCATGGAGCTGCAACCCACTAGCAGGATCCAACAACATTATCCTATCTCAAGACACAGTCTTGGCGGCTACAGCATAGGAGAAGAGCCCATTCACTAGGCTGCCAGCTGAATTCACTCCATCACTGCTACCACCTACTGCTGCTCAAAACTCCCCACTGGGGCCTTTATGGGCATTCACCATCCCCCCTCTCCCATGTTCACTCACTGCAAAAATATTTCACGCTCAGTAAAGCAGCAATATCTCAGATGCTCTTTTTGTGACTTTAGTTCTGTGAAAGAACCAGCCCCCCTGCCCTTAACTGAAACACACAACAAAAACCCTGGCCCCAGTCACACTTACCTCTCCTTAGCGTTCGTTTCAGGAATATCAGGACCTGTGAGCACAGAGAGGCAGCTCTCAGCTGATCATATCAGTCTTCACCAGAATTAAAACAGACAGATAGCAAACTAGTCAAGGCCTGAAGAAGCTTTTGCAAAGGGCCTCTGAAGACACAGCTCTTATAGCCTGAATTCTGCTATCCACCAGACACAGAACAGGCAGTGAGCCAGGTCCACAGCTGCCTGGCTAATCAACTAAGTGAGGAGACCAAGATTTACAAAGAAAAACCTTTCCATGAGAGATTCAAGGGCTTAAAAGACCTGAATGAGGGGAAGATCTGACACAGTCCCATTTGTTGTCTGATGCTTTGGAAGACAGATAAACTGGAGGAACCCCTCAAATCCTCTCTGCTGCAATGAGCAAATTAAACCTTGGCATTCAAGAAATTACTGCAAAGATCTGTAAGGCTGAAGGATCAGGTTCCTTACTATTAACCTGGCATGAATTCTGCGGAGTGGCAGGAAAGCCAGAGGGAATATGGAATCCCCAGTCTTAAGATTTTACACTTTCAGTAACTTTTTCATTTTAAGTAAAGACCAATGCCCCATCTTGCAAGATTACATGCCCAGCTGACTGCACGCACAAAAGCACCCTCTGTGGGGTCACCCAGGAAGTCCCAGCCTTATATGGCCCCAGCAGGACTCACAGCTGTAATGACATTTCCATCATATCCTGCCACAGCTTCATCCAAGAGCACTAGCTTGTCCTGCAGGGAGCGAAATCTTTCAAGAGAGCAGACCTGGAGACAGAAGAGGTATTAGCAGGCTTATATGGGATACCAGACAAGCCCTAGGCTGAACCAACCCCCAAGGTACTACTTATTCTGCTCCCGTAAACCTTTCAGCAACACGAATAACTGCCCTGTTAACCAGCAGAGATCTTCTCATTTCACTGAAATGACATGCTGCATGATCCCTGGGAATCTGTTTACAAAGGCTGCAGACCTGGCTCTCATTATTGCCCAGGCTAGGAAGCAGACATTGTGTGTTCAGCACACTCTTGTAACAAGGCTAAACTTCTCTGCACAGTACAAACCACCAGCCCTGACAGGAGGAGGAAACTCTCCAGGGCCCTTTCCACAGGGGAGACAAGCAAAGCAGAGTTGTAAGAGTTCCTGCTTTCTTACCCCATAACTGTGGCCTGTCAGCCTTTAGTTCACCTGAGGCATTGGGGAGACACATGCAGAGTAAAACCACAAGCTGCCTGAGCTCTCACTGCAAACTGAGACAGCTGAGACTGACTCCAGCACCAGTGTAACCAAGATTGCTTCAGTCTTCCTCCCTCCATTTGCCACCAACTAAGAAGCCCCACACCCTTGGACTTTTTTCCATAAACCCACCCCCAAGGAGCAGAAAGGACAGGGAAGGACACAGCAGCGCAGATACCTCCTGTCAGAGCCTAGCTGAGGGGATGACTCAGGTAAATAATGCAGCAAAACCTTGCGGCTCCTAAGCTAATGTGATCCCAGCACTGCCACCTGGCAAAGCAGCAGACAGGCAGACCACCCTGGTAGATGCTGCAGTAACATGGGTCCCTTCCCTGCTCCTGGAACAGCCAGGAGCATAGGAAACTGTAAGCCAGTTAGGACCACCCATCCTTTGTCACTTGCAAGCAGGTGAGAGTGGCAAGTCCTTACCTTGCCCCTCTGCATCCGCCTGATTGTGTCTTTGGGGCTCCAATCATTGCTGTAATCCTGTCACAAGAAAAATAAATTGCTCTTGAGCTTCAAGAGGCCAGATCATATAAGCAATCCCCAAGCTGCTTTCTGCTTGTTCTGGATCAGAATGATGGCCCATGTGTAGCTTCTGAGACTTATCATTCATCTACTCCAAGGAGGGGCTTGTAGAAGGATGTGTCCCTGCAGTGTTCAGGCACAGATGCTGGGCTGTCAGACCCTGCATGCTGGTGGCAAAGGAAGCTAGACACTCAGATGCTAAGAGTTTTTCTATTGCCTCAGTAAAGTCTGTCATCATATCCTTTATAACAAGTGTGTTTCAACAAGTTGTCTTCCTTGCAAATTAAAGCTCCAATGTTGCTTTCAGGAGGACAAGCAAAACACATACAAAACTGACAAAACCAAAACTGAAGGGGAAGAGTTTCTTGTTACAATTCAGACAGAATTCTGCTGGTGAGCATTCCACAGCAGTGTGGAGAATGCAGGGATAAGACTCAGACAAGAGCCTGCAGAGTTGCACAGGACTAGTGCAACATGACAAAAGTGCTGAAGCCTGTAGCAAAACTATCTTAAGGTAATATGCTGTCACTGCTGCAATGACCAAAGTTCTTCAGCCACAGCTTGCAGACACTACAATCTGGAAGCACTACATAAAGAGGCAGTGGCCTGAGCCACTCCTGAACTGAGACTCCAAGAATACACCTAAGTCTTTGCGAGGCACTCGAGCCAGCCTTCCACCTCATAAGAGCCAGAGAAAGGCAACAACCAGAATCAGCTCTGAAGACACTGAATTTTAAATTCATTGAAGATTTACTGAAAGAAACAAAATGGATTCATCCAGCCCTGTTAGGGGACATGAGTCAAGTCAATGATAGTCACATATCCTGAGCACCTATCCTCCAGCACCTATGCCCAGAGGCAGCTCCTCAGCCTTTATTCACCTCACTTACAATACTCCTGCCTGCTTTAAGGGGCTGTACAACCCTTTTCCTTCCTGCATCCCTGCCTCTGCATGCACAAAACAGAACGCAAGAGGGCACACTTATTTCTCCTGATTAGCTTTCAGGAAGGGCTGCCAGTTGGATTATGCATTTAATGGCTTATCAACATAAACAGAACAACCTAGTAAGATGGCCAAGGACAGGTGGAGAACACCCAGGAACCCAATAGGAGCAATGTGAGCACGCCGACTTGGCCACTCCTTGCCACTATCAAATGAGACACATTAAGTCATTCCCCATTGCATAAAACCCTCCAAGATGAGTAAACCAAAGAAACTTTCCTCAAACACCATGCAACTCTGGAGGCACAAGACTTAGTATGACACACAAGGGAAAGAGAATCTGGGATGTTTTCAGAGGGTTGTGTAAATGTGTGAGGCTTGTTACAGAAGTTTACAGGAAAGACAAAAAGCAAGGAAAGGGAGGGATCATAATGAATGAGGCAAGAACAAGCATGGGAAACTAGAGGGGAAAGGTGCTACAGGGTGCCAGCTAAGTTAAAAAGCAGCTAGTTAGTGTGCCTGTCTCACTGAGCCCTGCAATGGATCACCACAGTCTGTCCTATATTCTCATTAAATTCTATACTTAATCACTCCTGTGTGGTGGGCTCTCTATCCCAAGTGTATTCATATGAATGCTAATGAACTTCAAGCTCAAATAGCCAGTGAGGAGAAGAAGCAGTCTGGAGTAGCAGGAGCTGGAATGGGACCATGAATCCTAGGGGCTCAAGGGTCTAGACGCCAGCAACTGGAGGATACTGGGGCCTGGGATTCAGCTACAGAACAACCGGTTGTCTAAGACCAGCTCCTGGAGAGACAAACAGTGTGTTCCACTAGTGGAATTCAATCCTGGTCAGGCAGAAAGGAGATTCAGGATCGGGCTTGAGTGTTGTGTGTTTATGTGTCTGCTGGTAAGGGCATTGGTTTCTGTGTCTGGTAATCCACACGGGCAGCTGTGACAGTATTGTGAATGTCTGTATCTGTAGGGAATATGTGCTCTGTCTTGTCACTGGCTGGACCTGGGGACATGGAACTACAACCTCACACCTAGTAGGAGGAATGCACCCAGTCCCAAAGTCCACTAGATTCTACACCACCTAACACTGCCTGTTTGGGAGAAGAACACTCCTGCTAACTGGAGCTCCACCTCTGTCCAACTCCCTTTTAGAAGCCATAAAATACAAAAAATGAAAAAGCACACATGATGCCAGTTCACCTGACCCAGCATGAAAGCAGCTTACAGGCAAAGCACTATTTAGAGATACTTTTCATGCAGACTGCTGGGCCATCCATTAGAAGGAGTAACTAAGACCCCGAGCAAAGCTCCTTGCTGAGCAAAAGCAGAGAACACCTAAATTACTGTGAGGATACATTTTGCAGCTCCTCCCCTATACCCCGCATTGTCATCTGCTGTCTGAAATAGTGATTAATCACCTCCCATGAAGACAATAGAGGATGAAGTTCTCCTGGCAGTATTCTGAACTCAGGACATTACAGAGGCTGCTCACCTTGTACTCAGCTTTTGGTCTGCGCAACTCTGGGGCATAGTTTTTAACTCCTGTGTCAGAGAGGGCTGCAAGGGAAAGGCAAAGCTGATAACACATCAAAATCCTGATTCAGACCCACCTCCAGAAACATTTCCTGCTTTTGTTTTTGTGGTAGAAGACCCAAACTCAAGCACCAAATGGCAATTCAAAGTTGCTCTGAACACACCAGGCGACAGTTGTGCATACGGAGATTACCCCAAACCATCACACCAACTCTTTCACTTCCTTACTGATAGCTTTCAGGCAACCCATGATTCAGTTCCCTTTCTGCAACATAAGGAAGAATACACTTCCCTTTTATGGAAATGCTTTGGTTTGTGTAAATCTGCACCCCTCCCAAAATGAGGCAGGGATTCAAAACTTACCATCTGAAAGGGACTGGAAACTTGGAAGTTTGTTTCGTCCTGAAATCAAAACAAACACTCGTGAGAGGTTCTTTATTTACTAGCAACATCTCTTGCAGAGGAAACACAAGCCTACACTGCAAGCCAGTGTGCTACAGCTGTGCCACTCTCTATAGCAATTCACACTCTATCAGCATAGCTGGGGCTCACCTGCTTGTAGCCCAAGGCTTTGAAATTGTCTGTGGCATAACAAACCACATCATAGCCCAGCCCTATCTGCCCTCTCATTGCTAATACCAGGAGAGAGTGAGCCTGAATTCACCCATCTACCTGCAGAGTAGAGGCTCAGGCACACAGCACTGCTTAGGCCATGGCAACACGGACAGCTTTATTCACCAGTGCTGTGATTTGGATGCCTTTCATTACCACTGTATTATCAAAGTTAAGAGAGACAAAGTAAAAGATGTTTTGTTGCCTGGCTGTAAGACAACAGAGCTGAACTTTTGCAAGCTATGTAAATGTTCTCACAGACTGCTGCTCAGCTCTCCCCCATAAACAGCTATGTTACCACTGCTCCTACCACTGATGTTACACTTCGCTGGCCAAACTGTAACATCAGCAGCAACCCACTGAAATCCAAAAAAAGGATAATTAACCTGTCTTCTCGACAGTACTGAAGATCAAATAAGGCTCACATGGGTTAAGCCAGTCCCTTTTTAGCCTGCTCTTTTCCATGCAAATGGATTGCTGTACAGTGCTGTGCTCTACCATGCTGTTCTGTGTCAACCCAGCTTTTAAGAAGCCACTATCTCCAAAGCACCCTCCCATACCATGAGAGCATATGATCTTCTGCACAAGACAATCTCCAATTTCTGGCCATTAGGATATACACTGTCATACTGAAGAGAGATCAGAGCTTCTCTGATTTGCAATACACTTGAGAGAAAACAATTTACATTAGATAACACAATGGTCCCTCGACACTCCTGAGGGAAAACCCATTTGTCCACATTGTATATGAGGAATCCCACCTTTGAATAAACTGCTTAGAGAGTAGGAGGAAACTTGTTTGGGAAAAGCAGCATAGGATGATGAGCCCTTCTGCAGGATGGAGTCTCGGCCTTCCAGTGAGCTAGTGCTGCTGGAGGCTGTCTCTTTGATTGACCAGGAGATACCTATGTGCAGAGAGAGATCATTCGTAACACAGAAAGAGAAAAAGCCTGTAAGACATGATCTTATGGCACAGCAGGAATGTTATCAAGCGTGTCCTACTCAGTTAGCTCTGCACTAGCTCATACTGATAACTGTGACTCCCAGCACCAAGCAGATGCAGTGTACAGAATCCCAATCTCATGTAATAGTGCTTGTTAAATATTGTGCATTCTCCTCCAGAAATGGTTGATTTCAGCAGTCCTGTACAGCTAGTTATGGCTTACATAAAAAAATGCATAGAACACACAATGTTTTTATGTTGTTGCATACGAAGCATATGCAACAAAGGGATAATCCTTGTTCTAAAGGTACAGAGCAAGACAGAGAATCCCAGACTTACCTCAAATTACACAAGCATAAGAACATACCTTCCTGAACACTGGAAAACTAAGATAGCTTTCCTCCCCACAGAGACAAAACAGCTGTCAATGTGCATATGCATATGATGACAGCAACAATGCATATGTCACCTCCAGCTTGTTTGAGACAGTTTCCCTATTCTTCATGCTGCTGCACAACACACACATTTTAGGACAGGGTGATGATAGAGCAAAAAAGCTGATAGGTAGAGGCCTTGGGTGAGAAATGAAATGACCTGAACCAGAGGGAGGAACTACAGCCCAGGACAAGAACAGACTCTTTGAAGGTCCCCTTGATGATCCAAGTGTAAATTTCCACTGTCTGGAAATTTACTTTGCTAGCAAGTACCACACACTCTGCAGGTCAGGAACTCCAAAGCACAGAACATATCATCTGTGGGTAGTGAGCTTGCTCCCACCACCACTAGAAACGCATTTGCTTAATGCTTACAACACCCTTTCAAACTTCAAGCATGCCAATCAGTCCACAAACACACACTAAACCTTGGAGTGTCTCCTGAAAGCGCTGCGGGGACAAAGCAAAGAGAACTTTAAACAGTGCCATTTCAGGCAACAGCATGAGGGAAATCATCACCTAGAATCCTGCAGGCTAGCTGAGGATGATAAATATCATGCCTTAACCTCCAAATATCTGCCCTAAGATGGGCTACCTATTAGGCAAAGCACAGTGAATTCCCTCCACTTGTCTGCATTACTTGATGTAATACGGGCTTCTGCTCAGTCTCCAGAGAATCCACACAGGTAAATCAAGTGCCTCACAATGTGACCTGAAGAGACTGGAATCAGATTTGACGTGCAGGATTAGGTAACGAGTAGTATTCCTGAGGTCAACCGCATTATGTGGCTTGAGTGTCAATTTTAAACTCCCTCTGTCTCGGGGTAACTTGCAGCACTTCTGCACTTACTTCCCACAGGTTCTCCACTCCAGCTGACCCTCTCAAGGTCGTCATCGTCATCATCGACGATATCGCGAAGACTATTCACTGCCTGTTTGGATTCCTTTAGCTACAAAGGAAAGGGCTTGTGTAAATACCACCAGTGTTGCAGGTGTGCTTCGTTCCCTATTTCCTCAAAAAAAAACATCCTTCAGAGCTTTGCACACAGCTCCTTCAGCTTCCACTGCCTTTTCTGGAGGAGGCATTTTGTGCCTGTAGATGTCCAACAGACACAGCAGCCGTTCCTCACCACCGGGAGCCCAAAGGCCACTGACACACAGACACTGACAGGTCAATCAGCAGAAGGTGCAGTCTGGTGCACAGGAGAGCAACCACTGTCCTAATGAGATTCCAGACTAGCTACCATGGGGGGCGAGCCGGGAACCCACGGCGGCCTCCACGCAGGGCAGGAGCCAACGTTCCACCCCCTCTACCCCGAAGCACAGACCCTCAGCGGAGCGCGGGGCCGAGCCCTCACCCGAGGACGGGGACCTCACTCCGAGCCGCGGCAGAGCCGGGCTCGCACCGTACCTGCGAGAGCTCGTCATCCTCGTCATCGAAGGTGAAGGCCCGGAACTTGGAGCTGTGCCAGTACTCCTCCTCGTCCGCTCGAGCCCTGCTCATCTGCAACGGCACAGCGCGGCCGCCTCAAGGGAGGTCCCGGCCCCGGCCCCGTTCCCGGCCCGCTCGGCCCTCCCGCGCCGCGCCGCCCGCGGCCCCGCT